>JAMZRA010000005.1:2768693-2865764 GCA_024499935.1 Tyrophagus putrescentiae
ACTCGACACTGATCATCCAAAGGAGCTCGAGACTCTGCTGAAAGCTCACAGATCCCTTTTCATTGAATATCTAGATGAGATCGGACTGATCCAGACAGAAAAGTGTTGCATCAGACTCTCTCATGACCTTCCAATCTCGCTCCGACCCTACCGCTGTACGCCTGAAGACCAGGCCAACATCGACCAGCAAATTGCCGAACTTCTGGAAAAGAAAATGATCCGAGTCTCCACTTCACCCTACTCCTTTCCCGTTGTCCTTGTGGACAAGAAAGATGAAGGAGCTAAGACTCGACTATGCGTGAATTACATAAAATTGAATGATGTCACTCTGGCTGAGGCTTTCCCAATGCCAAAGATTGATGACATGCAAAACCGATTCCTGGGCGCAAAATACTTCACTACCATCGATGTAGCCTCGGGCTTTTACCATGTGGAGGTCAAAGAAGAGGATAAGCATAAGACCGCTTTCTCCACACAAAACGGCCACTACGAGTGGAACCGAATGCCCTTTGTGCTCAAAAACGCCCCGATCATCTTCCAACGGATGATTGCCCACCTAATACAAAAACACGAACTATCAGCATTTGCCATCAATTACATCGATGACATCATCATCTTTTCATCCAGTTTTGAGGAACATCTGAAACACTTACGAAAAGTTTTCCAAATGCTGACTACTGAAAATATTCGACTGAAACTGAAAAAGTGTCACTTCGCTCAACCTGAAGTGATTTACCTTGGGTATAAGATTAGCCACAACCGAGTGGAACCTACGCGCTCCAACACTGAAGCCATCGAAAAGGTGCCACCTCCTAAAGACGTGAAATCACTCAGAGGTTTCCTCGGAAAAGTCAACTATTATCACCGATACATTGAGAACAGAGCAGTCACTCTCTACCCACTCTACCAATTGTTAAAGAAAAACACTAAGTGGGACTGGGACGATGATTGTCAGCGAGCCTTTGATCACGTCAAAGCCATCTTGACCACCTCACCTGTCTTGAGAATCTTTGAACCTAACCACGACACCTACCTGTACACGAACGCTTCACGAAAAGGGATAGGAGCTGTGTTAAAGCAGTCAGACCCAAACGATGCAACGAAAACGCAATATGTGATCGGCTACTTCTCACGCTCTCTGCTACCCTGCCAAGCCCGTTACACCGTCACTGAGTTAGAGCTACTTGCCGTCGTGTCAGCCATTGACTACTGGCATTACTACCTGATTGGCAAGCGATTCACCGTCTACACCGACCACGCCCCTCTGAAGGCAGTAGGGAAAATAGGGAAGCCTAATACCCGACTTTTCAACTGGGCAGTGAAACTAAAGCAGTACAACTTCGCTGTTGAGTACCGACCAGGACCTAAGAATGAAGAAGCTGATTACCTCTCCCGCAATCCAATTGAACAACTTTACAAGCTAACTGAACACATTGCTATGTGGGTGGACCAGGAACGCATCAGACGTGCCTGGGAAGAGATGGATCCAGCAGAATGGAAACGTCTACCTCGAAAGGTTCATATAATTGAAGGAAAAGAGGGGAAGCAGTACATTTACCGAAAAGGGGATTTGACTAAGGAGTTCCTCCCCCTCGAACTGGCCAAAGATGTCCTCAAAGAACTTCACCTTAACCTGGGACACGCTGGGCCAAAGACACTCGAATTGCAATTCACCATCAAGTATTACACTCCACATCTCGTCCAACTAATTCGATCAGTGCTGGACGAATGTGACACTTGTGTCCGGGTGAAAACTCCTAAGATGTTTTACGGCACCCTCGGGATGGTTGGCCCCACCACTGCCCCATTCGAAATAGTCCACATTGACACCAAAAGTGGATTCCGAGGACTTGGCTCAACGAAGGATAATCTCGATCTCGCCATTGACGCCTTCACCCGATTTGCCTGGGAAATCTCTTCAAAGACAAAGCTGGCAGTGGACTTCATTCACCTGATTCAAAAGGTGATGACTCTACAAAAACCACGCCTCATATTTGCTGACAACTACCCCAGCATAAGAGGTAAAGCCTTTCGAGATTTCCTGGCAAAACATGACATCAAAATCATGTTCACCGCCCCAAATCATCCTTCCTCGAACGGCATGATTGAAAGACTGAACCAAACACTAATCGTGCGAGTCACTTGCAAAAGAGTTGAGCGCCCACACATCGCCTGGACCACCCAGATTCAAGGAACTATTGAGGAGTACAACGCCTCAATCCACTCAGTGACAAAATATACACCACTCTATTTACTGACTGGCCTTGATCCTGATCACCTCTTTGAAGGTGAGACTCTAGAAAGTTCGCGCGCAAAAACGTATGCAAATTCAGTCCAACATCACTATTGATTTGTTATTGACGGTTATTGATTGGGCACAGGACTGAGCGGCAGATGCTTCATTCTGTAACGACAAGTTTTGGTAACAATTCTACTATCAAAACTTGTCGTTCTGAATGACAATGTACATCAGTGAAGGAACGGAGAGGCGCATTAGTTTGTTTTGAAAGTCATTTCATTAAATGCTTCTCGCCGACCCTTCTTTTTTTACCTCCCCCAAATATATAACAAGTTGAGCTCGATTCTCTCAGATTAAAGATCACGGATTTGCTATGGTAGAGAAGATCGCCACTCTAGGTTCAGAAAGCTGCGAGGGAATGGGTCGATTCCAGAATCACTCAGTTGATGGGAATCTTAATTGTCTGGACAAATTGCTCGAGAGCTGATTTAAACGTTTTTTGAAGCGTAGTGTTTTAAATGACGCACATAGCAAAGGAAGTGGAAAGTGATTAGTTAGACAACCAGACAGAATCACTTTAGCGCAATAATTCTGTCTTGCCATTCTCCCTACTTCCCCGAATTTTCCTTTTTACCCATTACACTGTTGTGATTGGTGCTTGGCTGCCTACCAGAATGCCAGCTCACTGGAACGAAGCCAAGTCTAGACAAAAGAGGCAACGGATGCTCCCTACCCGTTTGCTGTTCTTTTCAAAGATGATGACAACCGTCATCATCCAAACATCTCCAACTGGTCATAGCCACCCCCGAATATGACAGTCCAAAACTTTGGACAAATGACACTAGTCGTATTCGCATCAGTGGATAGCAAAGCCATCATCACTTATCACTAGGATGGCTGACAAGTCTTTTAGACCACTGCATTGCGGCAAACTAGACAGAGCCCTCGACACTACCACACTACCACTACTCACACCCCCCTACATGCAGCCTGGGCTATTGAACGTTACAGTGTTGCAGTGTCGATTCGCTTTACAATACCGCAGGGCCGACGTCATCTTGCAGTATAAAAGGAGAAATGCAGGCGGTTTGCCGGATTTAGCAGAATTTGCTGTCCGATTCGCACTACAGAGATCTGGTGCCACCATCATCACCGTCAGTCACCATTTTCATCCAACTTCTTCTCTTTGAGCTAGCAAAAGGGGAGAACTGAAGACCTCGCCTCTTCAGCAGCAGTTGCAGGCCACTGCTGGTTTAGACTGACTAGTATTTCTTCCATTGTATTGCTTCCACCACTTCACCCAAATCTTAATAAAACCTAACATTTACCAATACCTTCTGCCTCCTTCATTTTCTCTCATCAGCGCGCTCATCCTTCATTTCTTGCCCTACATTTTTTGCTTCATTTGCAGTGTGCCAGAATCCCACCTGGTGACCGTACATTCATTGACGTCCTTTCAGGCAGTCGGTATTCTGTTGTGAAGTGTGACAGAGTAGCAGTGACAGTGAAGTTGCCATCTGCTGAGCAGCCTTGGCAATGAAGTGGTGATATCAAGGCGATTTCACAGTCGAAAAGACCCCGCGGCGTGATCAAGATCACGTCACCTTTTCCGAGTTTTTTTGGCCCAGTTCGCACAGTCATTGCAAACCATTTTAAGTTTATAGGACGGCATGACCTTCAGAACGAGTTTTGTCATTACTTGACATTACCCATTCATATGAATCTCAGACAGTGCCATTTCAGCAATTGAGGCAAAATAACATGTCATTTTTAATCAATTGTCAAAGCTAGCTTTTTATGTCTAATGTAAATTTAAATTGGTAGCAAAAAATTTTAGCAAATGGGGTAATTAAGTGTAAGCATGCATTAATTAGTATGTGTAAAATATTGTTTTATTTTAAATGTTAGTTTGGGTTTAAAAGTTATTGTTTGTTTTGTTTGTGTTTGTTTTTATTGTATTTAAATGTAAAGTTAGTTTTAATTTAACTAAACTGGTGCATTAAAATGGCTATGAAAACAATGCAAATTTACTTTCCTTTTGAAACGACGCTTCTACGGTTTTGCCCACACTTCGTGTTGTCAAAAACTGCACAACGAAATGACACTGTGCAATAGTTGTTTGTTAGCAGTTGGTGATTGTTGAAATTGACCAGTCAGTAAGAAGTTGTTTTTCTGAAGTTTGGAGAATGCTAATTTGAAGATGTTTTATGCAAACGGTGTTGGAGTATTTTGCACTGAGGCTGCTATACACAATACAGAAAACCATATTAAATTTATTGTTTGCTAATTAAGTAGTTCAAAAATAGTACTTAAACTGCCAAAATTGATGTATATTGTTTATTAGAATTGACTAGATAAAAAAACAAGTATAGTGCACTTTATCCTCTGAGAGTTAAAACAATTTAGTTTTTCTGGTTGGTTAACTTGTTAGCTCATCTCTAACTGGAAAACTTACAGTGTTTTTTTTACTTTAGTGCAACTTCACGTCAAAATTCATGTTGTCACTTTACTGCTGTCACTTCTTTAAAAATAAAAATTTCACGAGTGAAATTTATTTATCAATAGAGTCAACGATGGAAATGATGAATTGTATCTTGCATCAACGTGACCAGGGGCCCTGTCAAATGCGCTGCGAAGGTACTTCATGCTAAGTGCTTCAGTTCTCTTCTCCGCTGGGCAGGAAGAAGAGAAGTCGCGATGAAAGTTGATTGATGTCGTGGAAGGATGAAGATCGGGCAACGAAGGGGTGGCGGCGATGCCAAATTATAACGGCGCGGGCAACGTTGGCAAAGGGAAAATCGAGGCATGCGTTGCAGCAGCGGTAGCTCCTGCCAAGGTGAGCGGATAGCATAATAGGGGCTGAGAGTAGAGAAGAGGAGAAGAGAAGGAAGGTAGAGAGTAGAGAGAGAAGAGAAGAGAGAGAGAGAAGAGGAAGAGAAAATAGAGAACAACCATCGTCTACAGTGAACGTGTGTGTGTGTGTGCATTCTATTCTGGTCGGCTCAACCAGCTTTCCACTGCGGGTCACAATGATTACCAGTGCTGGGCACTCTAACTAATGAAACCAGTTCAAGAATAATGCCGATTCCCTACTGCAGTGGGCCAAACGGAATATATAGCTGTTCGCTGTGCCTGAAAGCGTGTGCGAAGTGACTAGTCAACACAAAATAGGGTGAAAAGAAAGAAAGATGAAATAAAAAAAAGAAAAATGGATCTTTTGATCAAATAAAATTTTAAACAATGACTGTGAAAACTTGTCATGATGTCATCTTGTCCCATCATTGCAGTAGCTATGTCAACCGATGAGAAATTAAAAAACCTTTCCGTTTTTTTACTGTCTGTTTTTTTCCTGACAGTTTCCTATGTCATGTTCAGTGTAAATCAAAACAAGAAATACAGGATAGTACAAAAATAAATTTCTGCAAAAAAAACTTTTAATGTTTTTCAAACATTTTCTTTAAATAAAATTTAGTTTTTTTCCAAAATGTGTTGTCGATTCAACAAAATGTTGTGTATAGTCCATTACTGCAATTTTTTTTGTCAAAAAGTTGCAATGCGATGCAAATGTTATGCCATTCGCTGTTATTTTGACTGTTCTATCGTAAGTGAACAGGATGTTTTGGTTTGAGTGATGACTGCTGTTGTTCAAGGTCTACTTTAGGGATGAACGTTTTGAGGATGTTTAAGTGCGTATGTGAGTTCCAAAAGTCAAGCAATGCAGTCAGTTTTTATTTGATTTAAAGTTGATATGTTGTTTTTTGTGTAGTCAGCAAAGACGGCTGTTGTTGTTGCGACGGAACTAGGTTGTTTTGATATTTGAGCTGGGTTTACTGCAATGATTCTAAATCAGTACAAATCATTTACTTGTAAAAACTTTGATTGGTCGTTTTAAAAAAAAGTTTTTATTATTTAAATTGGTTTTGTTTGGCAGTGTCTCATTTGATTTTAATCAGTTATCACTTTCACTTTTTCCTTGCTATTTATTTAATAACTGGAGTTTCACAAAAATAAGAAATGTTACATTGCACACAAAATTTTCTTTTTCAACTTAATGCATAATTAGTTGACCATTTGTCGTCAAATGCACCAGTACCAGATTTTTGTTTCCAAGTTTGCAGATAAGTTTAATTACTTTTTGAGTTTTTTTGTTAAAACTAGCATCACAAAAGAGTTTTCAATTTGTTCTCGTTTTCTTTCAATTTTGTTTTCAATTTCAACATTCCGTTTTTTGGCAGCCACTTCGGAATTTTCTAACAATGTATAGTAATAACCTTTTTTGTCGTTTTTGAAAATTTTTGTCATTTTTTGGCAAAATTAAAAGCTTGCCAAAATACATTTTCAATATCCTCACTATTCTGTTTTTCTTGTTCTCTCAATTTTTGTTCTTTTTGTATTTGTTTCTTTTTAGCATTTCAGTAAACAAAATTTGGGTCTTTATTGTAGTTTTAATTGCGTCTTTTACGACAAATATTTTTCTTTTATGTCGTGAATTTATTGATTTTTAATTCTAGTTTGAGCAGTTTCAGTGATGTTGCTGCTGCTGCTGTCTAGTGATTGTCATCGCTGACTATTTTTCAGAAACAGAAAAGCATCATTAAAAGTTTTTTGCTGGCGCACTAATGTTGGTTTTAAACCGGTAAAAGTGAATTTAGCAGCTAGTGAAATGCTCTTCTTTTCCTCTTACTGCCAGTCATTCAATTGTGTTTTTTCTCAGTCAAACACTTTTTCACCACCACCACCATTTGCACCTGCTGCAGTCGCCTAACCCACATTTTGTTTTTATTCAACTACTACAACTGCCGCTCTCTGGCATACTAATCACCTCAAATCACCCACAAATGCTAATCTGATCAGATGATAATCTTCAAGCAGAGGTGGTGATGGTGAAGTACTCCAATTGAACATCGAGAGCGAGACAAATCTGCTAGGGCGGTGGCCACCACTTTTCAGTAGAGCACAAACAGCAGCAGCAACAGCAGCAGTGTTTATGGCGTAATCGCAACACATCGCTTCTGATGAATTAGATGACGAAGAAGAAAAAAGAAATAAGAAGA
Organism: Tyrophagus putrescentiae; assembly: GCA_024499935.1. Lineage (NCBI taxonomy): Eukaryota > Metazoa > Arthropoda > Arachnida > Sarcoptiformes > Acaridae > Tyrophagus > Tyrophagus putrescentiae. The sequence goes on from JAMZRA010000005.1 coordinate 2,775,987, forward strand.
AGAGTAAGACGACAGAGAGAATGATTAATGGTGATGATGGCGTGCCACCAAAGAAGAAGCTTTTTCTCGTTTACGATTGTGCTCTCCTTTTTACTCTTTCTTTCTCTCTTTCTCTCTTCATTCTCTGCTCATTACCTGGTAATCAGCTCAAAGAGAACGACAGAAGGAAACTTCAGAAAAAGAGCACAACAAAACGATCTATTTGCTGGTGGTTTGAGAAAGGAACTGCAGAGAATGAGAAGAAGAGAGAGAGAAAGAGAGAGAGAAGAGAGAGAGAGGAGAGAGAGAGAGAAAGGGAGAAAAGAGAGAGAGAGAGAAAACAATCAAACGCCGATGAGGTGAGAATAGAAAAGTGAAGACTGTGAACTGTTTGCAGTTGCTTGTCTTCTTTTAATTAGCTTTCACATGTGAGCGGTTGGTGATGCGGCAGATGCAGCAGATGCTTTCAGGTGCTGAGAAGGCTCATCATCATCGTCAAACATCTCCTCCATCTTTTTTTGCATTTTTCTGCTCTATTTTTTCTACACAATGTCACCTTTTTCTTGATTAAAAACTGACTGAATGAAGTTCTTGTTTTTTCATCATCATGTCCACTTCTGGTACTCTCAACAGAATCCCCTTATGGACAGCTGAAATTACCTTGATATTTTGGTTTTCATTGTTTTGCCTGACTCTTGTTCCCCACCTGAGCCAGTCCTTTCCTCAGGGCGCTCCCAGTGACGGTAAGAGGAGAGGGTAAATAAATAAACTGATTTTTAAACAAACTTTTCTATTATTTCAGTCTGCGAGTCTTTCTCACCTCAGCGAGGCCACAAAGCTGGCCCTAGCCCTCTGGAGCAATGTCCCTACCGACTGCTGCAGTACGGGCGACACTACCGTCCTGGACAGCTGATTGGAGGTAATCAGCAAAGTTAATTAATCGACACTAATTACAGCGCCAATTACCATTTTTTCCTTTTCAGTGGAAATCATCTCAGTGGACGAGAATGGCGTCGAGGAGGATTCCAGTTTAAACTCAAACTCGACCTCTTCCTCTTTCACCGGCTTTCTCGTGCAGGCGCTGAAACCTAAAACGCTGCAGTTCATCGGTCATTTTTTGCCCGGCGAGGGCCTGCACCTGATGCCTGAGTGCAGCGCAGTGACGCATCGCAACGCCAAGCCCAAGTCAGCCGTGGGACTTCTGTGGAGGGCGCCGCCACGGCGGACGGACACCGACACGAAAGGCGAGGTCATCTTCAGGGCGACCATTGTCACCACAAAGACGGTGTTCTACCAGAACCTGCTGGCGCAAGTGGTAGATGACTAGTAGAATCACTATAAATACTTAAAAATCAGTCGTATTTAACATTTAACAAAGATAAAAAGTGCGTAAAAGTAGCACAACTAGAGAGTAAGACAAATGCAAAAAGAGCAAGAACAAAAAAGAGAACAAGCATAACTGAACAGTGAGGATGTCGGCAATGTATTTTGTCAAACTTTTGGACTTGCAAAAAATAACACTAAAATTTTTAAAAACGATAAAAAAGGTTACTATCATTCATTGTTAGGAAACTACGAGGCGGTTGCCAAACGAAAAAATAACAAAATTAAAAACAAAACTGAAAAAACAAAAACAAATACAAAATTCTTTTGCTGTGTTTTCACAAAACAAACTTATAAAGTAATGAAATTTATAAACAAACTTGGAATTTTAAATAAAATAGTGTAAAAGCAAAAAAACACTGGTGTTACTGACTAAATTTTATTTAGTGTAATAGAATAGTGTCTGTCTCAGCATCGCCTGTGCCGCCACGTGCACAGCATGCCAATTTACTAATGGTTAAAGTGCTGATCAAATGGCACACAGTTGGAACCAGGAGCAGCGGATTGGTGTATTATTAATTTAATTTATTGCCATCGTTATTATAAGCTTAAAGCACAAAGCAAAAGCAGTTAAATGTAACAAAGCAGATATAATGACCCATTAATCAGAAGCATCGATTTTCTTTTTTTCTCTCTCTCTTAGATTGCTTAGTCGTCTAATGCTTAGTCGTCGTGCTAATGCTGGTCACCCCTACTTCTACCACCACCGTTTCCCAAATCCTGTTTCTGGTGCTGCTTTTTGGCTCTTTTGAACACTTCAGTTCTTGCCCGACAGTCGCGCTTGTCGGTCTCCTACGAAAGTAACGATTTAACACATTATTACAAGTCTAAAGAAGAAAAACTAAAAAATCAACATGTTTGCGCGAAACTTTGGCATTCCTGATGCTGCTGCAGCAGGGGCTAGAAACAACCTCACTGCCTCAACGCCTAGGCTTTTTTCCTGTTCCGGCGACTGCTCTTTTTTGGTGACCATCGATGCCGATTTGGCCAATCTGTCCGCCGAGCTCATTCTGATCTGCCCGCACTGTCGTCAGATGAATTTTTTTGAAACCGGTGCCGATCTCTGCCGCCACCTTCGAAGTGAGCACTCTAGGCGACGCCCCTACGAATGCAACTGGCCTGGATGCACTCAAAGCGACCTGCTCAGAAGCGACATTCGTAGGCACCTAGTTCAGGCGCACCGGCGAAGTCTGGTTAATGAGCTGGCAGAGGCGGTTGTAAGGACCAATCGCCGCGCTCTCAATCTGGAGAAGAGAATGCTGCAAGACTGGTTCAGCTCGACGGATTACACTGATCTAGCAATAGCTGAAGCATTACAACGAATTGAGGATGCAGATGTGTAAGTGTATATGAAACATGTTTCCAAAGTATGTGCAGAAGAAAGGCAGTGAGAATAAAGGCTGAAAAGCATTTAATGTTTAAGCTTTTGTTTAAATTATCTGCTGTAGTGTTGCTGATTAGTTTTATTAAATAATCACTTTTGAAATCATAGAACTTTAGACATCTTTAAAACTTCAACACGTCATCACTACGCTCTATTCAACGAGCTGTATGACTGCATTGTTTATAACTTGCACATCCACTACGGTTACTCATTTGTAGCATTTGCACCCCTAATACTTTCTTTTCATTATATATTTTTTATTTTGATCTCAATCAACATGTACCTTTTTTGAAATTCACTTTACCTACTTCAACTTTTACAAAATGTAATTTTTTACTTAAATCAAATACCATTACACTTACTGTGCAACATTTAAACAAGTAACTAATAAACTAAACCATTTTGCATGATTCAGTTATTGTCTTTTGTCACTGTTTTATCCTAAAAATAGTTTGGCAAGCCAAAGTAGTGGCGGGCGGCTGTGTAGCTGTTGTCTGTCAGTTAGTTTAAACTGATTTTACCGATTATATCTTACCGTCAATCTCTGACGTGACTTGACCAGTGTCAACTTCCGTTTCCTTGGGCCCTGCTCGTTTCGCTCGCAAGTCCCTCGTCGACGGAAGTTGACACTGGTCAAGTTACATCAGACCTCGCGACCTTGAGGCGTGCACTGCTGAGAAACGCATATACGATTACTGTGTTAGGCTAACATTATCTGTAAACAAAACATTTGGTGATATCGTTCTGATATCGTCCTACTTAGTCATGGGTCAAATCATGGTTGCAGCAAAAGACATTCAAATTAGCCAAACTTTCTGCTGGTGCCAGCAGATGACGTCTGTAGGAAAACTTTAGACCTACTTTTCTAGGGCCAATTTTAGTCATACAATTCCCATCTTTGAGCTCGACATACACCTATGTACTAAGTCTCTTTGTTCCAAATTTCACGTTTCTACGATGTCTAGAACATAGCTAGAATTGAAAGTGTTAGGGACAAACAGAGAGACGGACAGACTGAGTGACAGACTGGCAAATTAATAAGTGGGCTTCTGCCCTGCAGGGCCGCTCGCCAAAATGCATTTCAGTTTCTATTTCTACCTAAACACCAAAATCCTTCGTAATCGGTGCAGTTGCTCAAGTCACAATAGTGCTCCTCTCCTTTGCTCCGTCGCTCGGCTCACTTGTTGTTGTTGTTGTTGTTGTAGCCTGTAGCAAGCTACGCGAAAAATAAGTTCAGCCTTTTTACCAGCAGTTTGAGTAAGAAAACTGAAACCTCATCAACTCTTTTACAGAGTCGGAAAACTTTGTGAAGATGGCAGCCAACGATGAGACGCTCACTCTGGCGACTTCCACTTCCGATGCCGAGAGCAAGAGCAAGGACAAGGAAGAAGTCACCAACACTTCGGCGGAAACTAAATCTCCGGCAACGACAAATTCAAATGGCGACAAAAGCGCGATTAGCACGCCAAAGAGGCGCATTGCTGTTCAGAAAGTGGCCAGCGGGGGTGTTCAGAACTCCTACTTAACTCGGCGTCGCCAGCATCAAATCGACCACGCAAATCGACCGTGCTTCACACCAAACGTCGAAGCGGAAAACTGCCTTTTTGAGCTACTAAACTCGAGCCCCATCGGTCAGCCAGTGGGCCTGATGCGCCACCACAACCTCGCCGTCATTCTCAACGACCTCGGAGAGGCGGTGAAGAAGAAGGCGGCGGCGGGGAACACTGCTCTCGCCGCCGGCCTCGACGCCATCTTCCCCAAACCTTCCGGCACCGCCCCTGATCACCGCCCAGCTCTCTGCAGCAAGTGGAACGCCCTCTACCACATGGACGCCCTCAATTGTCGTCGCGCAGTGACCGACTTTCCTGACGCCGAGGCTCGCAAAGCGTCCTCTCCCTGGACTCCCTACTCGGCGCGCTCCAAGGCGGCTCAATTTACCTCCAAGGATTTGAAGCTGATGAAGAAGAGTGGCGGCTGCAGCAGCAGCAGCAGCAACTCTAGCGCTCAAATAACAGCAAGCAAAACAACAGCAGCAGTAACAGCAACAGCAGCCGCGGAAAAAAGGTAAACACTAAATCTGTGTCTTTTTCTTTGCCACCGATGGTGCCTTCTGAGAGCGAGGAGATTCCTCTGGAGACGGTGCAGTCCGTCCTCGCGGTGAACTACTCACAGCTGTCTAAAAAGCTGAAGAAGGTAAAGCTTCCAGAGACGTTGATGCAGCAAGTGAATACGGCAAAGGAAAAGGTGGCGGCTTTGGCAACAGAGGTGGCGACCACCACCTCGGCGACGGTCACTGTGAAGAAGGGCAAAAAAGTGGTACAAAGAACGCTGCTGCCGCCGTTGTTGCTGGTGATCAGGAAAAAGGAGAAAAAGGTGACAAAAAGAGTGAAAAGAAGAAGAAGAAGGTGGCAAAGATCATGGAAAAGACAGAGGCGAAGGTCGTGGTAAAAGAAGAGAAAATGAACGATGATGACAAGGAAGTGATACCCAGCAAGCCAACTGTGCCCGAAGCAGCTCAAGGACGAAAAGCTCAAATCGAAAAAGTGGCTCCAAAGGCACCCGGTGCAGGTGGGAAAGTGTTTGGGCGCTGCAGCCAAGGTGGCAAGGTTTGCGCCAGAGGAGCTTTGCGTCGTATAACTAGAAACTCCACCACCGGTGCTATTAGTCGCCAAACTCGTGGAGGCCGTGGTGGCCGAGGTGGTCGTGATGGCCGTGGTTGTGGCCCATTTCCCATCACTGGTACTCGACGCAAATCGCTGACCCGTCCTGCAAAGGTAAGCAAACTTGCAAGGCGTTTGGGATTTTAAAACTAAGTTTTAATTCGTCCTTTATTATATTTCAAACTAAAACTTCTCACAAACCAAAACACCATCATTTTGATGCGCAAAAGAATACAACTCAGAAGAAAACTCCTGTTCGAAAATCTAAAAGCGTCGCAAATAAGCGCCTGGCTGGACTGGTCGTTAAAAAGGAGGACAAGATTGAGAAGACTAATTCAACTGCCACCAACGACAAACAGTCGCCAGCGATGAGGTGAGTTCAGGAAAGGTTCTTGATAGTTTTAAACAGCTTTTTAAATTTAAATTGTTTTTAGCAATCGACTTGCAGGAACTCCAGCTCGTGCTGGCCGTCGCGGACGTCGAGGAAGAAGAGGTGGAGGTCGCATCGGCAGAGGTGGAAAAGTCAAAGTGGTCGATGCTTTGAAGAAGTAAAAGCTTTGTGAAGATCGCCGGCGGTTTAAGCTTTTAAAATTTTCTCAATATCAACATTATTTTTTGTATCACTATTGTAACTATTTTTCCTACTGATGTAAATTACTGTTAACATTATTTGCTGTTGTGTGTGCTGTTCTATATCACTATAACCATTTTTCAGTTTTCTGACCAGTATGAAAAGACTATCTGTCCAACATGTGAAACCATTTTGTCTCCTCCTTTGCCCTTGTGTTTTTTTTCAACGCTATGTACCTGTCTTCAGCTGTTACTTTTACCCCGTCACTAACTTGTCTCCGTTTTCAACATCGTCAAGCTTGGGCGATCAAGCAAATTAGTCTAGGGTGACATTCGATCTTCTTTTTCACATGGGCCGTTTGTGACTACCACTTTTAAAGTAGAATTTCAAAGTAGATGAGTGGTGGCTGCATTGACATTTAAAGTGTTTAAGTTTTCTAGTATTTAAGTACTAGAAAACATTCAAATGTACAAAGGTAGTAAAAGTGTGCTGTTCATGCTACCTCTAAAAACGTTTTCATTTCAAACAACACCACAAAATCAATTAAACGACAGAAAAAGGAGCATTTTAAAAAAATCTTCTTTACTGCAACCATTTTTTCTTGATTTAATAAGTGCCAAAAGCGCATGTGACTAGCACAAAGCACAAAGGGAGCTAAAATTAATTAAACTTTTATCAGGAAAAAACACGTTACCATGCACCATATTTTGGGGTTGCCCTACTTTGGTTGTGAATGTCATTTGTATCATTTTAAAAGTTTTTTAAGTTTAGCAAACGTTCTCAAATAATTCACCTTCCACCCTGCTTGCAAACACACTCACAAACTTAAAACACCTCAGTCATGAACATTCAAACCGTTTTCGATAAGATAAGGCTCCTTCTGCGCACTCCCATCCTCTACTTCAGCCCCTCACCCTTCATGTCCTTTCTGTACCGCGTCCAGTTCGACTATGACCACCAGCAGGTCCGCCTGTGTTTTGGCCTCACCGCCAAGAAGAGCACCCTTTTCCGCCTGGGCAAGTACCTCGAGTACGCCATTCTCCTGGCGCTCATGTTCCGCACGCTCTACTTCACGGCCATCTTCGAGGTGGCCAACCTCGAGCAGCTCTTCCTCCACTACCCGCTGCTGGTCTTTTTGCTGAACAACTTCCACTTCTTCACGCTGACCACCTTCCAGAGTAGCAGCCTCTTCTCCCTCTTCGCCATCATCGTCGACCACTCGCTGCACTTCAAGCTGAGCCGCTTCTCGCTGACGAAGGCCGCCTACGAGCTGGTGGTGGACAATGGCCGCCACTTTTGGGCTCTGAACGAGGGCCGGCTGGCGGCGATGCGCGAGTACGGCAGCTACCGCTCGGCTCGTCGCAGCAGCAGTACTTCCGGTACTGGAGCTGCGGCCTGGACCAGCTGCTCGCACCCTGGCACTTCCTGGCCGGCCAGTGGGCGCTGTACAGCGGCATATGGCACGCCGGCGAGGAGAACCAGTTGACCTTCCATCGACCGGTGCTGGACACCTACCCGCGGATGTCGACGCGCACCCGAGCTCGCATCGTCCTCTACTCATGGGCGCTGGAGTTTGTGGTCGCCTTTGCCAACCTCTGTGTGCGTAAGTACTTCTTTTTCTAGTAATATTGCTCGTTTTTCTCTATAACACCCTTTTAACCTCCTCTTTTTCCTGAAGTCATCTTCGTCGTCACCGTGGACTCCGTCGTCCTGCTGCTGCTCTACCACTCCGTCCCGCCGCACACCCACCACTGGCAGCTGACCTTCGCCACCGTAGAGGTCTGCTTCATCGGCTACTTCACCTTCAAGACGATCCGCGACGTCCTCTTCATGGTGCACCTCATCAGGGTGAGCTCACTGGCAAACAGTGAGCACATCCGCGAGCTGAACGCCAAGATTGGCGAGCTGGTGCTGCGACTGGCGGCGGAGAGGGCGGCGCTGGAGCTGGACCAGCCGAACAGCGAACCCAGCAACAACGAACCCAACAACAACGAACCTAACAACCGAATTACCTTTCTGTCAAACGCCAACACCACCAGCATTCTCTTCATTCCCATCAGCGGCCCCGCCGAGATGGCGGCGCTGTACGACGAGCTGGACGAGTACTACCGACAGTGCAAACGCCTGATGGCCATTGCCGAGGCGAGCAACCGCGAGGTGGTCAGCGGCGTCATGATGGCCGCCCTTCTCACCAACATCGGCATCAACCTGCTCATTGTCAGCAAGCAGCTGCTGGCCTTCAACCAGAACGGCCTGGACCCCGGTCCGCTGCAGCACTTTGAGACGGCCGTCCTGCTCACTTTCGTCGCCCTGCAGACGGGCATCACCGTGGTGGCCTGCGCCGGCATGACCGCCTGGTCGAACTCCTTCGGCATGACCATGGCCGGCCGGCACCTCTACCCGCTCCAGCTGATGCTCGTTGGCCGCCGCTCCCCGGCCCAGGAGCAGCTTCCGCCGACGGTGGCGATGCGGCTGCTCGCCAAGCTGCGACTGCTCTCCTTCTACGAGCAGGTCTGCCGGCGGGATCGGTTCCGCTTTACCGTCGGCTCCCTCTCTAAAATTAGCCGCAAAACCGTCGGCGCCGCCTTCTTCAGCTACCTCAGTCTGCTCATCTTTGTCGTTAAGCTGGTGCAGAATGGTAAGCTGTGAGTTGGCTGGTTTTGGTTGGAAAGTAACTGTTTGGAAAGTTGATTGTCAAATTGAGTACCATTATTCAGCAAAACTTTTTAATACTATTGAATGCTTTCAGTTTATTATTCCATTCACTGCTGTATTGTATTATTTCTGTAAATTGATTCATTTGTAAATGATTTATAATGTTTTAGTACGCCACACTATAGTCTAAACTTTGATTTATATTTATGTTTATATCTCCTTGCCATTTCAGGTAGTTACTTATCTTTGCATTTAAACACTTTGCTAGTATGTTTTACACATTTAGTTTTCTACTGAACTAACTGATCACTATGTAAATCATACTTGCAGTTTATTTTTTTTGTATAAATGCAATAAAACAATGTGAAATAGAAAAAAATAAATTACAATTTTTAAGATTTTTGGTTTGTTTTCATAGACTTTAGCTGGACTGTTCAGCCGTTTGAAAACATCTCTTTGTTGAATTTTAGTGTGAAAGCCTTTTTGTAGTGAGACCGGGCACATAAATGATAAAAAATAAAATAATGAGATTTAAAGGCAGTTCACAATTGACCTCCTTGACCGAGACTGTAATAGTTTTTGGTTAACCATGCTGAAAGGTGGTGAAGGGTGGGAATCGTGTCCACTTTTCCGCTGTAGCTACACAGCAAACGTTACGCGCCTTCTAGCGTTGGCAGTGTAGCTACAGCGGAAAAGTGGACACGATTCCCACCCCTGGTGGTGACTGCAAGAGAAAAAATGTTTTCTTTTTTCAATAAATCAGTTTTGCATAATCGATCACTTTTTAAACACTTTAAACCATTGGAACATTTGTAATTACATGTTTCCAGCAAAAACAGGCAATTTATGGGAGAGAAACAAAATGTTTTCTCAATCGTAGCCATCTCCATCTAGTATAGCTAGTTGTAAAAGGATTACTGCCAAGCCAAAGAAGCCATATACGAACCACTTCCAAACATAACGACACAACTTTACTTACTCATCAAAGTGCCTAATTTTACAATGGACGACCAACAATTCAAAATTCGACAAAACAACAAATCCAAACGGCCATACAACGCAGCAAAAATGTATAAAAAACCAAAAGTTTCAGAAAAAACCTTAATTTTTTACATTGTTTTTTGTATTATTCATTGGAGAGTTTGTAACTTTTTCAAAGAACTTTTTATCAAAAAATGTCACTGGCCGTGTAAACTCATGTGACCAGAACCAAACTACTTTTATTTGATTCAGCATGCTTACTGTTACTTACCTGTAAAAGGAAAATGCTCGTTTAAGGGGATTAGCTGAGATATTTGACGTTGAAAATGGGCCAAATTAGGCGTAAACAGCAGATTTCCTGTTGTTTTTTTGGTGAACCGTTTTTGTGTAAACAGCCGGCAAGAATAAGTCAAAATAGAAAAATTAACCCCCGCTGGGAACTTTTTTACCCAAAATTTAAAACCAATTTAAAATCACTAAAAATAATTAAAAATTAACTTTTTAAAAGTAACTATTAGTAAAAATGACACACTCATTGTCAAAATGGCAGACTACGCCCACTACCATAAAAAATGATAAAAGATACTCCAATAACCGCCGCGTAGCGGCGGCTAACGCCCCCAATTTCAAAGATGATAAAAGATACTCCAATAGCCGCCGCGTAGCGGCGGCTAACGCCCCCAATTTCAAAGATGATAAAAGATACTCCAATAGCCGCCGCGTAGCGGCGGCTAACGCCCCCAACCTCAAAGATGATAAAAGATACTCCAATAGCCGCCGCGTAGCGGCGGCTAACGCCTCTAACTTCGACGATCTTCAACGAGGTGTGCGTCAAGAAAAAGCACGAGTATCTTTGAAGATCGTCGAAGTTGGAGGCGTTAACCGCCGCTACGCGGCGGCTATTGGAGTATCTTTTATCATTTTTTATGGTAGTGGGCGTAGTCTGCCATTTTGACAATGAGTGTGTCATTTTTACTAATAGTTACTTTTAAAAAGTTAATTTTTAATTATTTTTTAGTGATTTTAAATTGGTTTTAAATTTTGGGTAAAAAAGTTCCCAGCAGGGGTTAATTTTTCTATTTTGACTTATTCTTGCCGGCTGTTTACACAAAAACGGTTCACCAAAAAAACAACAGGAAATCTGCTGTTTACGCCTAATTTGGCCCATTTTCAACGTCAAATATCTCAGCTAATCCCCTTAAACGAGCATTTTCCTTTTACAGGTAAGTAACATTAAGCATACTGAATCAAATAAAAGTAGTTTGGTTCTGGTCACATGAGTTTACACGGCCAGTGTGTGTTTGAAAAATGGTCAGAGATATACCCAGTAATTATTTTTTTAATTATGACTTTAAAAAAAGTGATTTGTTTGCAAAATTGCCATTATTGTTTAGCTCTAAAACAAAATGTAAATAAACAAATAAGTGTAAGGGCGTGCAGTAAAGTTTTACCTGTTACTATTATCAAATGAATAATTGTCTCTATCAACAAGTATTCAGCAGCAATGTTACAATACTATTCAGTATTTCATAAGCAATGCCTGCTGCTATTTGAATAGCTGCTAGTTAGGTGAATCATAACTGTTTACTGGCACTCAATGATGCTGCACTCCTTCATTTGTCACTGTGCAAAAGTATTTTGATCAAAGTTCATCAATGATTGTTTGTCAGATGTTGGCAAAAAAATAGATTTAGGCACAAATATTCAGACGACAAAAATGCATTAGACAAATTCCAAATGACTAATTGCGTCTGGCAGTCAGTGAAAATGTTTCCTTGTTTTTTTACAGGATGTGCATTGTAGTGTTCACCATTGACATTACTTGCATTGCAGTCACTACAATGCTTTTATTTAAACTACAAAACAATTATTAATATGTGACCGCTCAAAATAGTCAGATTAAAAAAGTCATTGACGGATGCTTAGACTATCACCATCCACTTTGACTTGATTACAATTTAAAACTAAAAATATTACTTTTTTAAGGTTTGTTCAGTTTAAAAAATTGTGAACAATTAATAAAGTTTTATGTTGTTTTTATTAAAAACAACCAAAAACCATTTTAATTAAGTTAAAAGACTCTAACATTTTATTTCTATGCAAACGAGACATTGTTACAGTCAATTTTGTAAAAATAGAACAAAAATGATTTTTAAAACTTTAAAAAATTAATTTCAAAAAGAGCCGAGTTTGAAAAGTAATATTTTTTGTCAATAAATAAAACATTACCAAAAAAAATTGAAAGCAATAAAAGCAATTACAGAAGTCAAATTGAAAACATGATTAAAGCCGGCTAGAATAAAAATGATTGTGTAGATTTTGGCGCAGGAGTGCTGGCAACAGCAGTGGTTGTAGCTCGTGAGTCAAATTTTCTTGTAATTTGTCAAGGCTGCCAAACTGCAGAAAAAGACTCTATGAAACTGCATTAGAGCCGCCTTCTGTTTCATAAATTTTTAAGGCAGCTCTTTGCCTTTCCCTTAGTGTGGCTGTCGTTTTGGAAGCTTCAGAGCTTCCAATTGCTGATGCAACCCCTGAAACAATCTCTTGGAAAAAGTTTGTTTGGGATTGTCTGTCCCGCTCCTCTTGATACCGTTTCCATTCTCGAACCAGCGCATCACTTCTGGCCTCCATTTCTGCAGAGTTTTTTGCGTTGTTGTCTAGCCAGGAAGCTGATTGAGTGTTCCTGGCGTTCATCTCGTCAATGCGAACTTTATTTAAACTCCGCTATGGTTTAATAGCTGGCAAAAAAAAGCATTTTAAAAGACTCATTCTACTGGCATGAATTGAATCAGCATGCTTTTAGCTTTGTTTTAATTAGGCTTTTTAATCAAATAAATCAACAAAATTTATTTGATTAAAAATGTTATTTCCTATTTTTGTTAAAAAAATTAAATTTTTAACAATTAACAAACGCTTAAACAATTGTTTGCTAAACAACAAAACTAATCACCGTTTTGTTTATAAAAACAAATTAAAAATTTTTTTTAAATTTTAACTTTTTAAATAAAATAACATTTAACAAAATGCGATTTTAAACTTGATTTATTAAAAATTAGTAAAATGGAAAAAAACCTATTCAAAAAAGTCATTTGTTGTAATAATTGTTATAAGCAATTTAATTTCTGTATTTTTAAAACTCAATTATATAACTGTAATGGTTTTTATTTAATAAAATCTAGTTTTTTAAAAATTGGTAATTTAATATTTACAAAAATAAAATTAAAAAAGTGAAAACAAAATTTTTTTAACTTTCAACATATTCATCAAAATTATTGAATTGCATAAAACTGAAAAATAAAATTTTCCTAATTACAACAGTGCAAATATCCAAGTAGAGCCCAAAACGGTTCTTGAAAAAACCAGGTCTGAATCGTACTTTTGGCAATGTTTACCCTACTATTGCTTACTCCATTTATCAGAGAATATCAGAGCTTTTGGCTGTTGCCAAACATCAAAAATAGGTTGACTTTAGGCCTGATTTTCTCAGGAAAAATTTTGGGTTTTTTTAAGATATTAGCACATTTGTATTTAGGGTAACTAGAATTTTCCAACAATACACAACTCAATGACTTTTGAGTATGCTGAAAATTTAAAAAGATTGTTTATAAACATTTGTTTTCACTTTTTTAATTAGTTTTAAAAAATCATTAAAAATGGACTAATTGCAAATTAAAAACGTTTTTTCAATTTTTTTGGTATTTTTTGGTTTAAAAAAATATTCAAACATGTACAATAGAATTGATTCTACTTATTAAAAATTTTTAAACAATAAAAATTAGTTAAAAACAGACTTTATGACCAGAATGCAATCACAAAAATAAACTATTTGTTGTTAACAAAAAGTAAAAATTTGTTAAAAAAATTTAAATTAGAGGCAACAAACTTATTTGTTAAACAAAAAAAACAAAAAATTGCAACAAAAATTGATGTTGCTACTGATCAAGCGCGTCTATTGATAAAAACTAAATAACCGATAGCTTGAGAAAACAAAAGTTATGAGCTGACTTTTTGTTTTCATTTTTTCTACTGTATTACTTTATCATTGTTGAATTTTTCGCATAGCAACTAAAAAGATACAAATGCAAACAAAATAGTTTCACATTATGCACAATAACATTTGTTAGAGGTTTGAAAAATACATCCTTTGCAAGTTTTTTTTAAAAAAAGTTTTTTGGTAATTTTAATGCACTAAAATAAATTTTTTTGTAGATAAAAATTAAAATATAAAATAAATTAAAAATTGACACTTAAAAACTAATAAACATATTAAACTACATGTGTATTAAAAAAACAAAAAACAATTAAAAATAAAGTTTAGCGTTTTTTATTTTAATTAACTAGAATGTAAACAAATGTTTTTTATAAAAACAAAACTGATTAATTTTTATTAAACTAACTTAAAAACTAAAACATTGTTTTATATAAAACAATGTTATAAATCTTTTTAAATAAATGTTTTCAGTAACTAAAAAAATTAATTTATTTGTGTTAGCTTGTTTTAATTTTGTTTTTATTGTCATCAAGTCTAACTTAAAATGAAAACTCAGTTTCTGCTTTTAAGTTTTTGAGATTCATATATTGTCACTGATTGATTGCGTAAAATTTAGTGCTAATATCGTGCATCTCAAATCTTTGAAAGCAAATGTCAAAAATCGATTTAGTAAACTAACGGAAAAGTTTAGTTTTCTATTTTTTATCATGCAGTTTTAATAAAATCAAATTTTTTGCATTTTCAGTTTGTCAATATTGCCTGCCACAACATTATTTAAATTGACTTATAAAAACAGTGTTTGCTATTGAGTATTTGAGATAACATATAATAACTGATAATTATTTATTTCAGTTTTTATATTGTTAAGCTCATTCACTCTTTAGCAATTACCTTCAATTAATTTATCAAAACTTTATAATTTTTTTTATTATTGTTGTATTCTGGTTGATATTACAGTTATTATAAACAAAAATGTAACTTATAATGTTTTTAAATTTTGCTAATACTTAACCCAGTAATAAAATGAATGCTGTTAAGTAGTCATTTATGATATTGCTGATAGTTGTCACCGAAACTGCTAATCATTTTGCGTTTTCTAGCATGTCTGATTCATCTTCTGACATCATTTGTCTTTACACCGATGAGTAAAACGTCTGAATCACAGAAATAAAACCACTGCAAAACTCATAAAAATGTAAAATTTTAAAAATACTGGGAAAGCAGTTTTATTGACCATTAGAGATGACAAGTTTATAAAAGCAAATTTTGTGTTGTTTTACTTAGCAGTTTAATTTGGTGTTTGAAGTAAATTTTTTTGCTAGGCCATTTTTACAGTAAAGATGGATGATTCTTCGTACATCGATACCACTTCAAGCACTTCTGATAGAGACAAAATTTACTACTGGACTCTCCTCAAACATCAAATTCGCATGTCTAGCAGTTTTCTCAAGTCACAGTACTGTCGTGGAGAAAACTACTTAATTTCAATAAATGCCTTGGTTTCATCCTTGTCCACACTAGTGTCCGGTAAGGACACTGGAGAGCGAGTTGATCTGGCACAGATGCTAATGGACTCCAAATGCAGTGGGCGATCGGATGCAAACGACATTATCAGCTACTACTGTCGAGGTAATGAAAAAAACCGGGAAAAAAATGCCAGAAGTCTAAGTGTCACCAATTTTTACTACTCACATCCAAGGTAAGAAAACAAAATATGTACCAATGCTAACTTTCTAATTTTTATCCATTGTAGCAAGCCCATCAGTTCACTATTGAAAACTAAATTGAAGATGAAATACGGTGCCACTGCAAAAGAGCTAAATTTCATGCTTGATAAACCGAACCTGCAGGCTCTGGCGATCATCAACGCCGACGCCCGTCCTGCCACCATCTCTGCAATGATATCAGGTGCTGAGTTCACAAAGATGGTCAACTCATCGGTGTTTACCATTCTATCGTCGGCTGTTCACTTTGACGGCCTCTGGTCAAAGTCTTTTGAAGTTGAGCACAGACAGTTTCAGCGCAGCGATGGCAGCCTCTTGAAAATGCCATTTCTCGTTCGAAGCAAGTCATACCTCTACTACCACGATGAGCTGACAAAGGCACAGATAGTTCAAATCAACGCCTCGCCAGACAGTAACCTCGCACTGATGCTGCTTCTTCCTGATAAGGGCGTTTCAGTGGAGCAGTACATTCACAGCATGCTCAGTTATGAAAGTTTGAAGCGAATTTTCAAAAAGGTGCGCACTCGGATCATTGTTCAGTTAGCGTTTCCTAAGTTTCGGCTGACAGCAAGTCGACATATAGCCAAACCGACGCAGGCTTTAGCTTTAAAGCGCCATTTTGAACTGAGTCAAGGAAAATACGGAAAACAGGTGGATGACAATGTTTTGCTGCTTCAAAAGGTGACTATTGATGTCCAGGAAAGAGGAGTCGATAAAAGTACAGTAAAACCTATCAATTGGTTTTTACATGATCAGGTGAACTTTAATGCAGACAGACCATTTATCTTTGCACTGGTCACACGTGGTAAGGCTCAGCAAATTGTAATGCTAGGCGTGTGCAATGATCCAAGCAAAGCGATATAGCTGTCAAACTGTACGAAATGTATTGTGTTGTCAAAAATAAAGTGATTTTAAGTGTAAAGTGCAAAGTGTTTGAATACTGTTCAAGTTTCTGTGTGTTGTCAAATTTACAACTACATTCTTAGCATGAACGACTGAAGTTTTATCAACAAGTGCATAATTACAGTATGTTACACTAATGTGCATAAACAAAACAGGTAGTTGTTTCCTATTTATACAAAACTAAAATTTGAGTTTCAGATCACTTTATTGATGTAGAAAAAGATAGGACTGATGTTGATATTATACAAAATATACAAAGTTGCGTTGTTTGGTAAAGTAAGCTACTGATAATAACGCTTGATTGACAAAAAATTAGTGTGATGAATTATAAAACAGGAATGAGTTGAGATGAATCATCATAGTGAAGATGCCGTTTGTTATCTTCCACTTCCTATTACCAGTCGTACTTTTTATCACATGGCTCTAGATTTTAAAAGAAAATTGGTCAGTAAATTGAATTGACGTAAACATTGGAAAACTACTTACGCTTGGTGATGCTCTTTGAGCACTTCCCGTTTTCATAGCAGTCGCATTTATTGGCTTTGCCACCAAATGCGCCACTGGAGGGCTTCGGTGAGCCAAACAAACCAGGGGAGCCTTTGCTGCTGGCTGATGAGGCTTTTTCGGAAGAGCCCCATGAGCTTGATGACTTGCGGAAAGAAGACGAAGTGGAGTTCATTTTGGAGCAAATGTTCAGATGCGAGATTGTTTGCTGAAAAGTTAAAGTAGTGAAAGATTAGAAAATAAAATTGAGATTGAAGTTGAATGTGTGAACAAAACTTCTTGATTGCCTTCTAGAGTGAGCAAGCTTTTTTCAGAGGCCGAGTTAGACTCAACTCGAAACCTCTTGTTGCATGCAAAAAGTGCTTTCTAAGTAGACAAAAACAAATGCGACTGCTCTTGTGATTCACTTTAACAAGAGGGAAACAAATCAATCAGCTGCAACAGCTCTTTCTTTTAAGTTTTTATGCTCAATAAATTGTCATTGCGAGCGTTGAAGGTCTACGTGTAAAAAGGTCGTGTTTGTTTTGATTGCTAATCTGCTATACTGATTGTCCACTAGCAGGGTACTATTTCTAATTAGGAGCTTTCTCATATGAGCATCTTTTGCTGGCTGTTGTAGTCAATGTCAACGGTATTGTCTCAAATAGCAGTGTTTGTTATCACAAGGGGTGATAACAAACTGTACTGGCAACATACCTTTGCTACTGAAGTTGATGTTGCTGCCGCTGCCGGTGTACAGGTGTCAACTGCTGTCAGCTGCTGGCTAGTTTGAGTGAAGGGCTCCAGCTAAAACCTTTTCTCAAACGTCAACACTGCACACAGTCTTTCTTACAATCGGCGTTTACTACTTTGATGATCTTAAAAAACAGGGTGTAAAGATGAGTCCGGTAACAAGCGACGACGGCTAAAAGTGTGTGTGTGTGTGTGTGTGCAGTGTCGACCAGTGGTAAACAGAGGAGAACAGCAGCCTGTGTGTACTGTGTGCGCACTGTGGCAGCAGCAGTCTCGCCGTTGCGTACTAGTGTCTGGTCACGTAGGCACACACACACACACACACACCACTTGTTGAGGCACTGTCTCACTGATTTTGCCCGCGCTCTGTCTCTCTCTCTCCTTCTCTCTTTTTCTCTTCTTTCTCTCTGGCAAAGATTGGCCTGCACCAGCACTGTTCGTAATAAATGTCAAACAAAGTTTCTCGCCTGCTTTTTTTCTCTCCCTCTTTATTAAATTGCCAGTGAACTATTATTTTTTTTCAAAAGAAAAAAGGCTGATGCTTTTCAGGTCATCAACTTTCAAGGGGTTTTAAGAGTATCACCAAAAATTGGTTTTTATTAATTAATAACCTCTTTCTGTTCTTATCGTAAGACCGACACATTTGGTACAAATATTCTGGATTATTAAAGTGTAAAGATACAACAGTGTAAGGTTTGTTTAAATAAAGGATATTACAAGTTTTTTCTATTTCGATAGTTTGAAGCTACTTTTTTACTGTGGAAAAAACTTTGAAAATACTTCCCTTGTTTTCCTGATTGGGTCGCTCTTTCGAAGCATCACCCGGCGGTTGACATACTCAAAAAGAGCGACAATCGGTACACGAGGAGACGCTTCAAGTTTTTGCAGTGAGGCCAGTGACGGGTAGGCGAGTTCCATATTGTTGACAAAGTCCTCCTTGGAGATGAGCAAGTGAATGGTGCTCTCATTTGGCAAGATCTTTACCTCTACTGAAGTGTCCTTGTTGAGGTTGATTTGAGTAACTAATAGAGAAAAAATATTACTCAGTGTTGATTTATATGATGGCTAAGGTAAACTAAACAGCACAAACCTTGCGTCAGAATAGCCTTGATTTGCGGCGTCTGAAAGTCGGTATTTGTAAAGTTGTCAACGTGAGCCGATTCGTAGATGACCACCGCCGTGTTCGCTTCAATGAGACTGTTCTGGGCGCCAGACCCGTTCCGCCCCGCCAGATGGTTCCACTCCAGGACGACCCGTCCCTGGTCACTGTAGAAGTACAGTGCGTCGGATGGGTGGGCCAGTGCACGGGGGCTGGGCAGGTGAACTCCCAACTGGTAGCCCTCCTCGGTGCTGTAGTGCATGGCACAGAAATTGGGCGTTCCGATTTGCTTATGCTCCTGCTGCTCAGTAGGACGGCGGATCGGTCTGCCCTGGTCACCATACTTCAACACCACCTTCTCACTGCACGACTTCCTGACCAGCCACCAACGAAAGGTCATCGGCTCCGTCTGAATGGGCATGTCCACACTAATGGCAATGGTGGGTGATGAGGGTGACTGAAGGAACATGGTCGGGGAGGTGGTGTTCAGAGGGACGCCATCAACAGTCACCTTTGAGCTAGCATTGGCTGGCACCTGAGTAAAGTTGAGCAGTAGCAGGTGATCACTCTAAAAAATGGTGTTTGATATATCTCGAAAAAACAGATTTTTCTGACTATATCTGAAATTTTTAATGATAAACCTAGTAAAAAGTGTTTTTCAAGGTATATCAGAAAAAAAGATTTTTGCGAAAGCTCTTTTCCCAGGTATACCTTGAAATTGTAACAACTTTTATGAGCAGCTTGCAAAACAGCGTTTTTTCTGCGGCTCACTGTTTGTTGTTTGTCACTGTTTGCGCAAAGTGCCAGCAACACATGAAGCTTCATCGCCAAGATTCTTCATCTGAAAATCATGTTTTCTTCTGAAGATCATCCACTTTTGAAGATATCTTGACTTTCCGGTAACCTAATATCTGATTTCTATGTTCTAACAAAAGTTTTTTTAGGTCTTTTAGGTCTTGTTTTGGCTAGTCAAAAATCCTATTGCAAAGTTGGAGCAAACAGGAAAATCAAACCTAAAAATCGTTTCGTAAAAATCGTGAACAATCTACCCACTGTTCTTTATTGTCAATGTGTTCTTGATGTGCTGCGTTTAACGAGAAGTCTGAAACCTATTTATTCGTTCAAAACAATTTACATTTGTGAGCAGTGAGCCACATAGTTCTTTTGTCTGAATCTCAATTTGTCGATGTTTTTCAGAAACTTTTTTGTTAAAGACTTGTTATCTTTTTCTTTCAGTAAAGGTATGTTTTTATATTTGCATGACATTTAAACTAACAAAATTTCTACTTAGAAGTAGCAAACAATCAAGCAATGTTTTGGATGCTTGCGTAAAACAACTTAAAACCTATTTTCCGACTTAACAAAAACCTAAACAAACAAGATTAAAGCATTCTACTGATCCTCATCATCTGTCTGCAGCTGTGACAATTCATTTTCTTTGTGTCTAAAGTACGCAGAGCTCCAACTTTAGAACAAGCAATAAATACCTGCTTTTCCCAAGTCAAAACCTCTCTAATCGTTTAAAATTCATGATAATGGGTCTTTTATCTTCAATTTAATTTTACTAATAATTATTTTTAGGATTCTTATTTTTATAAAGTTTTTTTGCGTGTGGACTGCATACAAGGCCAAAAATGATCAAAACCAAGAAACCCTTTTGCGCAAGCAAGTCAAACAAGGAAACGAAACGCCAAAAATCATTTACTTAAATTGAAGATGAAGCCGGCAAAATGATATTTTTTAAGTATTACGTTTTTAATAATCTTTGTACTTTCCTAACTGTCATTTATTAACAAATAAATTGTACTTGAAAAAGAGTAGCATAAAAGTGGTTGGCCAAAAAAGGTCCAGTAGAAAAGGAGGTATGAAAAAATAAGTTATTTTGTGATATGTCTCGCAAGCTTTAACAAGATATATCACAAAGTTTTTGAGATATATTAAAAATTAAATATTTTTTGAGATAGATTCACAATTTGACTGGGTTCAAGTTATATCTGTAAAAAATTTTTTACAGTGATCGCTGAAGTTCGGTGAAGGTGTAAACTTAAGCAAAGAACTACGCGTTGGTAGTTGTTGGTTGCTTGTGCCCAATGGAAAGGTCACCTGGCCAATGCTTTTCGACAAACGAATGGCCGAGTTGTTAGGGTAGACGGCGAAAAAGGTGCGAAAGTCACCCGTGTAACCAGCATCATCATTGACTGCAAGCGACTCAAACTTTATTGACAGCAGCTGTCCATTACTGGTCGAAAACTGTTGTGGGCCGCACCACTCACTGTGTGATTTCACCCTGACCAAGGAGTTTTTGCTAACACTGTTTTGGGTCACTGAAAAAAGGACAAATGTTGAGCAATTTGAAATTAAATCAATCAATAAAAACTAACCTTCTTTTGAGAGAGCCTCAATTTGCGGCGCCCGGTAGTCAGCATTGGGGGAAATGATGTACGGCGAGTCGTAGATGACCACTGCAGTGCTCGTTTCAATGAGAACGTTACCAGCCTTTCCAGCAGTACTGGTCGCTCCCTCCAAATTGTTTTGCGCAAACACGACCTGACCAGTTGCATCGTAGAAGTACACCGAGTCAGCGGAATCAGAAATGGCCGACGAGCTAGGCAAGTGAACGCCAAACTGATTGTTCCCGTCAGTGGTGAGGTGCATGGCACAACGAAAAGGCAAGTAAGACAGCTTCATTCGCTCCGTTTCGTTCAGGTGAAGAATGGCGCGAGCTGGTTCGCCAACTTTGAGCACTACCCTTTGGCTGCACTTCCTACTGACATACCAATAGCGAAAGGCAATGGGCTCCACCTGTGGCATGTCCAGAGTGAGGGTGACATAGGGCAATGAGGGTGACTGCAGGAACATCCTCGCCGAGGTGGAGTTCAGCTGAACGCCATCCACGATGACGTTTGAGTTGGCATTCACTGGCACTGCAGTAAAGTTGAGCATGAGCAGTTGGTCAGCACTGGTCACTTGATCGGTAGTCTTAAACTCTAGCATGGTTTTGGGGATTGACTTTGCTCCGTTTGTGAAATCAACCAAAGTCCACTGGCTTTTGCTTGGTGGCAGCTGAAAGACTGTGTTTTTGTGGTATAATGCTGAAAAAGAGCGCTCGCCATACAAATCATCGTAATGCTTAAGCGTCAACTTTACTCGAACAGAACTGTACCCAGCCAGACTAATATGGCTCTTTTGGGAAGGCTTTCCCTTCTGTTGAAAAAGGGTGAGGGTTTTTCCATCACGAACGCCGGTGACTGCGATGCTGTCGGAAGACCACATGGAGGTACTGGTTAGGTTCAAGTACGAAAAGCTAGTTGGCTTGATTATGTTCCAGTTGCAAAGGCCTTCATATTGTTGATTAAAAGCCTCATCAAAAACTAAAGCATGTGTCAAGGAATTATCCTTGATGGTTTGCCCTCTGACGAGGGCGAGCTAGAAAGCTCTGTAGCCCCTGACAAGACACTGACGCATCAGCCGGTGACTGCTTCTGACCGCAGTGACACGGCGCCACGTCAACCGGTGAGCGCTATCACTTGCGCCCCAAGCGAGAAGACTAGACGCCACGCTGTTAGAGCGACTACATAAGGCTTGCTGCTGACATCACTCCTTAGCATCTTAGCGTCCGAGAGAGATCTCTCGTCCGGAGCGCCTTCATCATCGGTTTTACCCCATTCTATCCATACCCGTGCCCGTGCCCCCTTTTTAGTTACATTTGTACCCGCGCCCATACTTTGTACCCCATCCCACATATTCCCCATACTTTTATAAACATTTATACAGTCCTCACCCGAGCCTCTCTTCATTCTCACCGTGCCCCGACTCGTGGTCTAACAAATTCCACGACAGCATGGTTGTTGCTTTGTCCTTCAACTTCTATAGTTTGATCATCGTCATCAAGTTGACAGTTATGCTTAATAGTTTCTGCAAAAATAAAAATTAAACTTTGTTGATTTTAATTAAAAAACTTACCAGTTGTAGCTGAGAAAAAAAGAGCAAAAATAGTGGCTAGACACAAAAGTGTTTTTGCCATTTTATGGACAACTTGGCACCTGTATCAGCAAACGTTCCCGTTAACTATTGCTTACAAAAATTATGCACAGTTGTGTTTTTCAAAAAATTTTTTTTACCGTGATTCGGAGCACTTTCTTGAAGACTGTATTGGAGGCTCACAGAAAAGGTCAAAAATGATGTGATAATGTCGATAGTGTTTACAATTTTTAAAAGTAAAAATTTATAGAAAGTTGTCTACTTAATAAAGAGTTTTTATTGACAAAAATACTGTTTTTAAAACAGATAAATAATCAGAAAAACTTATTTTTAAGTTTGAACTGCTTGATAAATGATAAAAAGTGTTATTTTAACATTTAGTGCATTTAGTTGTTTAACAAAAGCAGTAACCAAATATTGCAAACTAAAAGAGTAAACAAAAATAGATTAAAACATTGAAAATACACCATAGAGTTTTAAGGAAACAAAAACGCTTACTGTTTAAACAAGGAAAGTGAAACTTTTTATTTTTGTTTGCAGTAGAGCTTTCATATTTGCTGTGAACTATCTAATAATAAAAAATAGATAATTAGCAGAAAAAAGTTTGCAGATGTTAGCAAAAAAGATAAAAAGTCTAAAGTTTGTTTGAATTGCAGATTAGGAACTTGTCTTTTTGGTTCATAATATCAGTTTGTCAATAATTTAGCAAATAATTTTGTTTATTTTTAACTTGAAAACTTTATATCACGAAGATACAAGAGAAGACGGGGGGATACCAAAGCGAAAGCGGAAAAAACTGGGGCGGCAATTGTGGCCAGTACAAAAACCACAACTTGACCATGGCTGAATCTGAAGTGCCCAAGATGACCGTTCGGCAACGAATGACTTTCAAAAAAATTGGCCGTCAGACCCTCAACTGATTGCCAACTTCTTTAAAATCACCACTGCCGACATGCTGTCGGTGGACATATTCAACTCGTCTAGCAAACAAATGTACTATTTGGTCAGTTTGGAGATGACCAAATAAGAAAAAAAGAAAGAGAGAGAAAAACCAGGTATTAAAAAAATTGTGAAAACAAGTCTCCATAGTAAATCGTTCCAATTCCTCGACAACTCAAAAATTAATAAGAGAAGCGCTGAGTTAGACTGAACACAAGCATACGTAGTCCAGACTGACTTTAATGGCAAAGAGTAACTGCTTATATACACAAACAGGCGACGTAACTTCGAACTCTTGAAGCCACGTCGCTAGCGGCCTATGGGCCGCTACTTAAGGTATTTATCATAACTAAAACTCAAATTTTTCTTATTAAAAGAGAAAAAGGTAGAATTATTGTAGAAAACACCGTAAAAAACTCCACAATTGACTGACCAACCACCGTTTCACTGGGCACATCGTAGTTGAGCTGTTTTTTGCTTGCATTAAGTGTGGTGGCTTTTCTGAATTTTTGTTAAATTGAATACAGCTCCAACATCAAGTATATTCTTTTGTGACAACTACTTATTTTCAGACATTGATGTTTGTTAGCGGTCTTTATCGGTAGTCTAAAATTCTACTTTTTTCGGAAATTTACTTTGTCATGTTTTTGAAATCAGCCAAAGCCCACTCGGTTTTGCTTTGTGGCAACTGAAAAACTGTATTTTAGTACAAGGCTGAAAATGAGCGCTGTTCTCTGTCTTCATCATCCATACAATAACGACCGTAATACTTAACCGTCAACGTTACTCGAACAGAACTGTAACCGGCCAGACTGATTTGGCTCTTTTGGGAAAGCCTTTCTTTCTTGTGAAAAAAAAGTGAGAGTTTTTCCATCACGAGCGCCGGTGACGACGATGCTGTTGGCAAATCAAATGGAGGCACTGCTTAGGTTTAAGAACGACCAGGTAGTTGGCCTGATTATGTTCTAGTAGCAGTGGCGTTCGAATTGTTGATGAAAGTTCTTGTTCAAGTTTAAAGCATGGTAGTTGTTGGGTCCTTCAATTTCTATAGTTTTATTTTTAAAAATATGGTCAGCAGTTATGCTGAAAAATTTCTGCAAAAAAATATAAAATTTAGTTTGGTTTGCAAATTTTATTTTAAAAGCTTACCAGTTTCAGTTAAGAAAGAAAAAGCGAAAATAGTCGCAAGATCCAGAAATGTTTTTGCCATTTTGCAGACAACCTGACACCTGTGGCAACAAGTGTTTTTAGAAGTGCAGAAAAAAGGTCCAAAATGAGATGATAATGTTAACAGTGTTTAAAATGTTGAAATGTTTAAAATATAATTGAGAAGTTTGGTGACAAAAAGAAAAAGTTTAAAAGTGATGAGAGTAAGAACCTTCATAGCACATGAACACAACGGAGACAAGAAGCACAAAAAGCACACCGGAGAATTTTTTGGCGCAAGAATTTACGGAAAAATGCAGCATTTTGAGCGCGAAGGCTACAACTTATGCACAGGATGAGGTTGTGAAAGACTGTGTGTGAGAGGACAGCCGAAAAATGGCTTAAGTAGCTTGCCTAGCAAAAATTGGAGGCAGAAAAAGTTGCCTGCTGATGTTCCTCTAGGTCAAATTCTGCAAAGCAGAGACTGGGACCTGTCGCAACAATATCGTTCTTTACAGGGCTTGAAGTGTGCTTTTTGCAGTGACAGAAACAAACTAATCTTTGAAAATGTTTGAGTCAGAGAATAGTCGACTCATTAAGGAGTTTTATTTGACAATAGTACTATTTTCAAAACAGTTAAATAATCAGAAAAAGCATTTTTAAATTTGAACTGCTTGATTAAAAGATAAAAATTATTAATTTAAACATTCAGTGCATTTCGTTGATTAACAAACAAAGTAAACAAATTTCAAACTAAAAAAGTAAACAAAAATAGATTAATTTGATGAAATAACACCAAAAAAATTTAAAAAAAAGAAATGGGAACTTTAAAACGTTTACTGAGTAAACAAAAAAAGTGAAATTTTTAGTATTTGTTTGCAATACAGTTTACATATTTGTTGTTTAATATCTAATAATTAAATGGAAAAAGTGACACTTGACACAATAAAACAGTTAGCAGATACTCTAGGTTAGCAAATAAAAAGATAAAAATTGTGTAAAATTTGCTCAATGTTGTTGTAAAAGCGGCCGGCTCCTGTTAAACAAAAAAACAAAAAAAGTTACTTAAATTGTACTTGTAAACAATAATTCAGATTGCACTCACTGTAAACCCGGCCAATGACAAATGTCTCCTAAAAGCAGTAGAAGAGCAGTCATATTCTTGGTGCTCTGTATACAAAACTAAAAACTATCATTTTTAACAATATTTTTTAACCAATTCATCATAATCAATGTCATCGTCCAACACGTCATGCGTCTCTCGGCCCCACTTTTCAGCATCGGCCCAAGTTGTGGGCGGATTGTCCACGTATCCATAACGAATGCATCGCCCATCAGTTGTCTCTACTTTAAAAATAAACGCATATGGGCGTGTAGAATCATTGTTTGAATACAAAACCCGAATGCTGTAGTTCACTGTGTCGTAATGGAGCACATCTTGGGCAATCATTTTTTCCATCAGTCGCCAGTTCTGTCGGTTGATGTCTTTATTTTGGGGAATCATATTGTTTATCACGCCCTGACCGCTAAAACGGGCCGCCAAAAGGTGTCCAGCGTCGTCAAGCATATTTCCCAATTCGTTTTTCTTTTCAATGGTTTCTCGTTTCATTGCAGTGCCTTGGCGAGTGGTCAGGTGAGTTCGGTTTACCACAGCGCGCATGTACTCTACTCGACCTCCCGCTTGTTCATTGGTTTCAAAGTGTCGTTCAGCGTAATGTTCAGTTCCATGATAAAAGAAGGAAGGCAAATTTGGTGTCGGAACAACATTTTCTCTGGTAGAAAGAGGGACCTGTCGCTCTGTAGGAGAATAGTCTGGACCGGTGTTTCTTGAAATATAGTGTCGTATTGGCACTGTTGGAATTGATTTTGAATTGCTTACAAATTTAACTTTTGAATCAGTTTTGCTGAATAAATTGATAAAAAAACTGTTAAATTAATGTAATTTAAAAATAATTTTAAAATAATTTGCATTTTTAAAAACAAAAATGTACGTGTTTGCAATTTTTTGTTTTTTGTTGGTTGTTGTTATTTAAAATATGGTTTAAATCACATACTTATTATTATTAGTGTTTTTATTTGTTTGTTGTGATGTTTGTGAAGATTTGGATTTTCGTGATTGTTCTTTCTGTTCATTCTGTTTTCTAATCCATCGATCATTTTCTTTTTTTTCATCTATATTTTTTATAATATCACAAACCACAACACCAGCACCAATTGCCAAACCACCAATCTACAAAAATGTATTTCATGTTAAGTTAAATTGTATTCTTAACTAACTAAACTTAACTAATATAATAACTTACAATAAAACCAGGTATGGCAGCACTTAATAAACTAAAAGCAACACCCAGCCCTTTTAGTGGAACAAAAAAAGGAGCAGCTGCAGGTATTCCCATGGCAAAGTTTAGCACAGTAGGCAGCACCAATTGATGAAAATTAAAACCTGAAAAAATGCAAACTATTGTTGAAAAATGATTAAAATAGTAAAAACATTTAAAAAATTAGCAAATATATTATTTGGTTAATGTCAAATTAACAATGACGTTGTGACAATACACACAAAAATTTATAAAATGCAGTTGCTTATTAATATCGTTTCTGTCTAAAAGATGCGTCGTTTGTGCGACGATCGACTACTTTAACGCATCATTTGACATTTGTGAGTGCGACGTTATCATTAAGAACGATGTGATTGTTTTTATCAATCATTTCGTGGAAAAGATTGCTGTTTTGCTAAGCTTAATGGCTGCTTTAGAAATGTTGAGTAGGGTTATTGCTAAAAATTTTTTTGTGCAAAAGTTTAAGATATTTGATGTTGTTGGCAACTCAAAAAGCTTTAAGAAGAAAAACGATAATTGCGACAAAAAAATTGAATAAAGCATAAAAAAGGCGTTTGCAAAATGAAGCATATTAAATTGTCACCAATTCAGTTTTTTTTGTTAAAAAGCAGGAAGAGCGTGAGCTGATAGATAATGTTTATTTAACTAAAACTAGAAAATAACTAACTTACTACAGTAAAATACGCAATTCTTAATAGAGTGGGAGAACAATACTTGTAGTTCTAAAATCACAAAGGCTCTTAAACCTAACTATTTTTAATTTTTGTCACTCACCGCTTCACAGGTAGGGTAAACGCCAGACATTGCTTAGTCTAATGGCGTCACTATACTGGCAGAAATGAACTTAAACTTGTTGGTATATTTGTGGAGAAATAACATCCTGCATGACCTACTAAATTGACCAAATTGACCTGTGACATTAAATTGCCTAGACATTGGCTTCTCTGGTGTAACGAAACAGATTTGATGATAAGACTACCAGCATGTAGAGGAGATAAAGAGTGAACCGACCAGCTACCAGGGAGCTAAATTGATTATAATCTGCCACGCAGCACTAATAACTGCTAACTGACGTTGAAAAACAGCTACAGAGTGATGCTACCAGACAAATTAACCAGAAATGATTGACAGAAAGAAAGAGTACATTGATTGACATTGATAACAAATGCAGCAGGTGAATACAAAGCAGCAAAGCAAGAGAAATAGCGATGATGTGAGCAAAACTGCCACTCGAAGCATAAAGGCGATAGCTAGTAGTGCCGATGAGAACGATTAGGCATGATGAGAAGGAGTTGACTGCAAGTGATGAAAGACTTCTATGGAGAACAGGGAAAAACCCAAAGTATTTGACTGACTTTTAGGAAAGCTTGCGGCGCACGAGAATAGTATGACTATTAGGGCCACAACACACTAAATTGCACACCAAAAGACACCCATTGACACTATTTTGATGACACTTTCACACCTAACTATTACACCTGAAATTGACCTTTCTTGACCATCTTTAATTCACACTAACACTACACTAACTCTGTACTTTATTGACACTAATACACGACCACACACCAAACACAGCTACTAAACCTGCAATAGTCGAAGCAATGAGATGTTCAGCTTTGAGGCAACCGGCCGATTATCAACTCTAACGCTTGATTACGCACTGAACTGAAGCCAGCGAACGAAAGGACGCTTTTGCTGAACTGGTTAAATCACTTTGATTGACTGTCACACCACTTTTACCCCTTATCAAATGGACAGCAAGAGACAGCGACTCATCAGCAGATAAACTCCACTGCGCCACCAAAAATTGCCGTACTGGCCGAAGTATAATAGCAGACACTAGCGCTGAAAAAGTACAGTAGTATGACCACAGATGAGAACCAGAGAGTTGGAAGAAGACAGTTGAGAATTGAAGCTAAACTTGAAGCTAAGTTACTGATTTTGATTACGACTTTGACTACGACTTTGACTACGACATTAACTACGACGCTGACTTTGAGACACACACAGAAAGACTGATTTGATTGATTTTGACCTAGTACCTTCTAATAAAGTTTAGTATAATTGATTCTTTGAGCTATTATAAGGAATGATTCTCGCGTGCTACACTCATCTTTATCGACACACCGTGTAGCAGTGTTGTAGAACTGACCAGACCAGACCAGCACCGATGCTGAAGAGGAAGCTATTGCAAGAAGACGAAGGTTGAGCACTACGAACCGGTGAATCAGCTGCTGACGCCACCCGCTGAACTAACTGCACTCTACAAACTGGCATGATAAGAGACATCTGCCGGCCACTGAACGATTTCAACTTTACAAGACAGAAGGACTAGCTTGCCACGAAGTCTACGAGCATTACTTTACTTTACAGATCGAAAGGATTAGCAAGCCAAAGCGGTCCCCAAATCTACTCAACTTCACAGGACGGCATGACAAGCGACAAGCGCTTGCCTCCAAAGCTACTCAACTTTACATATTTTTCTTGTTTTTGGTATTTGAGTTTGTTGTTGCAGCTGCTGTAACTACCTTAACAGTGCCCGAAGTGAAAGAGAGACACCCTCGCAGTCCTATTTTCAGTGTTCATTTATTTAAACAATTGTACATTAGATTATGTTGAAAGGCAGGGAGAGCGTGAGCTCCGATCCAGCACCCGAGATGGCAGACTGTGCGCAACTGCTGCCGCCGGTGCCGCTGGCCGCTGAAAGGGTGCTCTGCCCACCGACTTTGGAGCCGCTGGCACTGGAGAGCACTGAAAAGCCGCCCGCCTTAGGGCCCGCTTTGGAGCCCATGGAGAAGCCCAGTTTGGATTTGGAGGCAGAAGTCGGCGGTGGCTGCTTCGCTTCCTCCTTGGAGGCCACTTTTGAACGTGGTTTCTCTTCGGCCACTTTTGAGGGCACCTTCGGCTCGACCGAGGCAGAGGGAGTTGCGGCTAAGCCAGTGCCTGAAGCTGGAGCATCAGCCACGGCAAAAGTGGGCGGTGGCTACTTTGCTTCCTCCTTCGAGGCCACTTTTTAACGTGGTTTCTCTTCGGCCACTTTTGAGGGTGGCTTTGGTTCGGCTGAGGCAGAGGGAGTTGCGGCTGGGCCAGTGCATGAAGCTGGAGCATCAGCCACGGCAGAAGTGGGCGGTGGCTACTTTGCTTCCTCCTTCGAGGCCACTTTTTAACGTGGTTTCTCTTCGGCCACTTTTGAGGGTGGCTTTGGTTCGGCTGAGGCAGAGGGAGTTGCGGCTGGGCCAGTGCCTGAAGCTGGAGCATCAGCCACGGCAGAAGTGGGCGGTGGCTACTTTGCTTCCTCCTTCGAGGCCACTTTTGAGGGTGGCTTTGGTTCGGTCGAGGCAGAGGGAGTTGCGGCTGGGCCAGTGCCTGAAGCTGGAGCATCAGCCACGGCAGAAGTGGGCGGTGGCTACTTTGCTTCCTCCTTCGAGGCCACTTTTTAACGTGGTTTCTCTTCGGCCACTTTTGAGGGTGGCTTTGGTTCGGCTGAGGCAGAGGGAGTTGCGGCTGGGCCAGTGCCTGAAGCTGGAGCATCAGCCACGGCAGAAGTGGGCGGTGGCTACTTTGCTTCCTCCTTCGAGGCCACTTTTTAACGTGGTTTCTCTTCGGCCACTTTTGAGGGTGGCTTTGGTTCGGCTGAGGCAGAGGGAGTTGCGGCTGGGCCAGTGCCTGAAGCTGGAGCATCAGCCACGGCAGAAGTGGGCGGTGGCTACTTTGCTTCCTCCTTCGAGGCCACTTTTGAGGGTGGTTTTGGTTCGGTCGAGGCAGAGGGAGTTGCGGCTGGGCCAGTGCATGAAGCTGGAGCATCAGCCACGGCAGAAGTGGGCGGTGGCTGCTTTGCTGCCGCCGGTGCCGCTGGCCGCTGAAAGGGTGCTCTGCCCACCGACTTTGGAGCCGCTGACACTGGAAAGCACTGAAGAGTCGCCCGCCTTGGAGCCCATTTTGGAGCCCATAGAGAAGCCCAGTTTGGTTTTGAAGGCAGAAGTCGGCGGTGGCTGCTTCGCTTCCTCCTTGGAGGCCACTTTTGAGGGTAGCTTCTCTTCAGCCACCTTCGAGAGCACTTTCGGCTCTGCCGAGGCAGAGGGAGGTGCGGCGGGGCCAGTTTCCGAAGCGGGAACATCAGCCACGGCAGAAATCGGCGGTGGCTGCTTCGCTTCCTCCTTGAAGGCCACTTTTGAGGGTGGCTTTGGTTCGGCCGAGGCAGAAGGAGTTGCGGCGGCGCCAGTGCCCGAAGCTGGAGCATCAGCCACGGCAGAAGGCTGGCGTTCTGAGGGAACGGCAGAGGCAACCGCATCAGCTCCTTCACCGCCGCCACCACCACCACTCGATTTTTCTCTCGTTTGCGTCAAAGCGCCTCCCTGATCCTCCAAGTCGTCTTTGGAGCCACCGCAGCCCATTGTGCTGACTTGGCTTGGGAGTGGCGAACTGAACTGGAGGAGCCCAGTTTGGATTTGGAGGCAGAAGTCGGCAGTGGCTGCTTCGCTTCCTCCTTGGAGGCCACTTTTGAGGGTAGCTTCTCTTCAGCCACCTTCGAGAGCACTTTCGGCTCTGCCGAGGCAGAGGGAGTTGCGGCGGCGCCAGTTTCCGAAGCTGGAGCATCAGCAACAAAAGAAGTTGGCGGTGGCTGCTTTGCTTCCTCTTTAGAGGCCGTTTTTGAGGGTGGCTTTTCTTCGGCCACCTTTGAGGGCACCTCCGGCTCGGCCGAGGCAGAGGGAGTTGCAGCGGTGCCAGTGCCCGAAGCTGGGGCATCAGCCACGGCAGAAGGCGGGCGTTCTGAGGGAACGGCAGAGGCAACCGCATCAGCTCCTTCACCGCCGCCACCACCACCACTCAATTTTTCGCTCGTTTGCGTCAGAGCGCCTCCCTGATCCTCCAAGTCGTCCTTAGAGCCGCCGCAGCCCATTGTGCTGACTTGGCTTGGGAGTGGCGAACTGATGGGCAAAGCCCGTTTTTCATTTTAATTTTTTAAAATGAAAAATATGGTTACATATAAAGTACAAATCAATTTTTATTCTTAAATTTAAGGTACTCTAAAATGCCAAAATAATGAGTTGTTACAAAAATGGAAATTTGATTACAAATGAAAATATTAAGAAATAAAGTTGGACTGTTTTGCAGTAAAGAAGAAATAGTTTATGTTCTGACGCATTAATTGCTTAACTTTACAAGCACTGGAAACACAGGAAAAATTGAAAAAACGTAAATGTGTTAACCGGTCATATGAGGTCTAAAATGAATGGTAGAAGTAGCATTGAGGTTAATGACTAAAATTGATTCAA
The DNA here is from genome assembly GCA_024499935.1 of Tyrophagus putrescentiae. NCBI lineage: Eukaryota > Metazoa > Arthropoda > Arachnida > Sarcoptiformes > Acaridae > Tyrophagus > Tyrophagus putrescentiae. Next base: position 2,808,234 of record JAMZRA010000005.1, read on the forward strand.
ACAATTTTTAAGCATGTCCCCCACGTTTTCCCTGATATCCTCTAAAATCTCGGTATCCTCCAAGACATCTACTACGTCTTCTTTTTTTCCCTTTCTTTTTCACCACCTCAATAACTGCATTTTAAAAAACATTAAGCTGAGCAATTTTAATTGTAGATAACAACAACGATGAGAGCACCCTTCAGTGACAACTACTTATTGTCAGACATTGATGTTTGTGCTGCTGTCGATGTTGCTGGTAATTTAGTTAGTAATTTGATCTAGTCACGGGTGGTTTCGGTATGAGTGTGCCCGCTGAAATTGATTGTGTTCCACTTCTTTTTTAAAATGTTGTGCTTTCCGGGCACTCAGCGCCACTGTGATTTCGCTACCGAGAATTCAATCAGTACACTCTCAGTGAGACACAGACATTTAGCACTACAGTGTAGAAATAGTTTTGCAATGGGATGCTTGCAGTGCTAGAGTCTACGTAGCGTTTTCTTTGTGCAAGACGAGTCTTCATAGATGAGGCACAAACAACAGTTCAGACTATTACTTATTTTGCTCCTACTTCCATCTTTAACGCACATAAACAAGCCAGTTTCTGATTTAGTGTCACTCACTGGCAAACAAGTGCCCATTGTGTTGCAGTTGCACTCATTGTGGCAGCAGCAAACGGCAGCAACAACATTAACTCATGACCCACTGACCAGCGAATCTGACAAGTAAATCAAGTCAAACCACATCTACATTCGTCGGTCATCATCAACGACTTGCAAAAAAATGGATTTTGCCGCTGAAGAGGCGAGAAATATCACCTATTACCTTTCTGAGTTGAAATTCTTAGAGCAAAGCATTGAAACGCAGTTGAAGATTTGTCAATACGATTACAACGTTTACAGCCTGGTGATGCGGATGCAGGAAGTGGCGAACGAGTTCACGCTTGCAGTGTGCCAATTGGGAAACGAAGTAATGCATTTCCAAAAGAAAATTGCCGGGTACTGTGCGAAGATTAAGGGATCGCAATTGGCAATGGCGATCAGCAATACCAATAACATCATCAACTTGCTGCCAACAAATAACCAGATTGAAACATGGCAGTCAACTCAAACTGCGTATTCATCTGAAGTTTATCGACCTGAAGCTTCAACAGACACCATGTACAACTCTCAGTGGCACTTGGATCAAGCTATTTCCAGCACTGAAAGAGACGCCAATGGAGCAAACTACCCGGCAGGTAGGGTTAAAGAGAGATGTTTTGAGCGATTTTGATAGAAAATTTAATGTCACTCATAACATTGATTTTTCTTTAGGTTTCTGTCCACCAGCGACCGACACTGGTAAGTGCTTGCTCAAATATTTTTTACATCCTTCCAACTCTAGCAATTTATCCTGTGTTTTTTGCAGAGTACATGATTTCCGAAAATGTACCTTCTACTGTCAATTTTCAAGCACCAAGCCACAACAGTGATGGCGTTGAGCAAATGGCTGGCCCACTGTACAAGTGCGACCAGTGCACAGGTGCTTTTGTCAATCTTAACAGCCTTAAAGAACACCAGTCACGGGTGCACAGTGTCCTAGGCCCACTGAACATCACAACTGGTCTGCCAATTGCCACACACAACGAGGGGCCCATCTTTGAGTGCCCCACCTGTGGAAAAAGCTTTCATTGTAAGGAAAATTTGCGACAACACAAGAAAATTCACCTTACGATGAAACCATTTCCCTGCAATCAGTGCCCTAAGTCGTTTGTGAGAAATGTCGATTTGCAAATTCACCAAAAAGCAAAACACTTAGGAGTCCGTTTCCCGTGTAAATTTTGCAACAAGTCGTATTGTTATATTCGTGCTTTACATCATCACCAGCAAAAAAAGCACCTGGAACTTTACAAACAGCAGTAACAAGTGGAGAGAATGGCGCACTGTCCTGTTTTTTATTTGTTTTCATCTCAAACACAAACCAAAAAAAAACACTTTATTTGTCAATTCTATTTCACTCCATTTCAAATTGTGTTTTTTAACTGCCTTCACACACGTTTTCACAACGCCCACACCACCTCTTACAATTTACGCAGCTCACAACATCTGTTTATTTATGAATTTTTTCACTGCAATAAGGATTTGTTTTCGCTTTTTGGGATTTATAACTGGAAAAAAGAATATTTTATTTAAGTTTGAACTTCTACTACAGTTTTGGTCTTTGTATAGTTGTGGATTGCTGTTGTTGCTGGCGGTTGTTTCATCGAAGACCACAACCGTGGTCGTCGCTTTTAAGATCGCAAACTCCTTTATGGCCAAGCTGACACTTGTGACAACTCCCGAAAGTAGTGGTTTTTCAGTCAGGAAGAAGTAATGTTAGTAATAGACATTTTTTTACTTCATGCTAGCTACAATTTTTTGTGGTTTTCAGCGTAGATCAATCTTGAGTGCACTTATGTGCTCATTTTCACTAGTTTTTAACCCTCAAACATTCTCGAATAGCAAGTTAGGAATGCTTGAACTTGATCAATGCTTGCTCGGTGAAGGCATCATTATCATCATCATTATCCCCAGTCGATGCCATTGTTGTTGACCTTGTACACAACTCTAATGTTGTCGCCGTTTGCAATGTGATGCCATTGATTCCCTAAACAGATGTGTCGATTTTGCAGTGTCATCAGTCAACTTCAAAGCATGTCAACTGGTAATTGTACCAAACGATGGCGCAGTTGTCAAGTTTTTTTTCACTTACTCATACTGTTGATTGCACTTCTTTTGTGCTAGTGTTTGTTTTGCGCAAGTGAATTTCTTTCTCAATATACCAAAACCGACTTTTTTTGATCAGCCTGAAAGATCGTCAATCATGGATCCATCATCTTCCTCTGGTAATTCAAACAGTGGACAAAATAAAGTTGAGACGGCTGTGGCATCATCCTCTTCGGTAGAGGACACTTCTACTGGCAAACCAAAACATTATCACTCCATTTGGGCAATCTGTGAATGACTTCTCCTTTTTCCACTTAGCCACACTGCAGCCACCACTTGAAATCCGAGAAGAAGATCAGTTCTCCATACTGAACCGAGCCATAGTGGAGGACGTGCACCGTCTGATTAGCGCCAAACTGTCCACCAAAGACATTCTCAACCTGGTGAAGGCCTTTCCCGGCTCTGCCCTCCAGTCCACCCTTAAGACCGCCGTTCTGGGCGAACAAAAGGCACTCTACCTGATGGTCGATGATGAGGCCTACAACGGCTATTTTCAGTACCACTACAGCCTGAACAATTGGACCGAGCTGCTTCCTCCCTCTGTCAGCCCGCAACTGGACAACCTTCCACTGGCCACCGAGGAGAAGTACTCTCTTGGCTACGAAGACATTCTCCAGCTTGAGTCCATCGAATGGCCAAATGATGGTGGTGGTCAGCGAGCAGATTTGAGCGCCCTCTTCCACTCGGTGCGCACGCTCAAGGTGGTCCTGCGAAAGGTGGGCGGCTTCCAGAAATCGTCGCCTCAGTACCTGCGCAAGCTCTGCCAGCTGCTCGAGCAGTTCCGCCCTCAGCTGCGCTCGCTCACCATTCTGCTGGACTGCAAAAGTCGCTTCGAGGCTTTTCCGCGTCGATTCACCCTCTGGACCGGTGGCCACCTGGCCCAGCTGATGGACGCCCTGAAGGGGGGCAAGCGGTGGTGGCCACGGTTGGAGCACTTCACACTGAGCTTTGAAGGCTTTCTGCCCGACGATGGAGTGGTGGTAGATGCTGCAGTGGCAGTGGGTGCAGTTAAGCCGCTGCCTCTGCTGTCCACCGTTCGCCAGTGCTACCTGCGAGTGCCACCAGAGCTGCTGCTGAACGGCAATCTGCGCCTGCTGCAGCAGAGCAAAGTCCTCGCCACGCTGGGGCTGATCGTCTTCCGGGGCAGCGCCCGCCGTCCGGTGGACCACCTGACGGAGCCGCTGCTCAGCACCACGGCCGCCTTTGCCGCCAAGTTCGCCCACCTGCACTTCGCACCGGTCGACCCGAATCAGCTGTCGACCGGGTCGATGTCAGAGCACCGAGTGCTTCGCTTCAACGAGGCCTTCCCTCGGGTGCTGCCGAAGATGGCCCACTTTGTCGGCCTCACCGCCTGGGACTTTTGGGCGATCACCGAGCAGCAGTACGCCCGCATGCTGACCGCCCTCGCCGCCGGCTGTCCCCAGCTGCGCCACCTGGAGATCACCGTCTGGCCGTTCTACCTGGTGGACTGGCAGGAGCTCCAGGAGGAGAGAGAGGACCACGAGCGACAACTGGAGGCCGTCTTCGGGAAAGCCTCCTCCTTTCAGCAGCTTCGTTTGCCAGGCGTCACCTCGCTCAAGTTCACACTTAAAGTTCCCTACTATCAAAGAGGTAAGTGAACCCAGGCTGTGGCTCCATTTTCAAATCACCAATCACCTTTTTCTTCCCCCTTCCCCGTTTTTCTCCCAGTTGACCTCGACCACGACAATGCTCTGTCTCTCTGGGCGGCTTTCCCCGTCAGTTTCCCGCTCTCCAGAAGCTAAGCCTAAGCATCGTCTATAACTGTGTTGCCTGCGGTGATGTGCTGCTAGCTGACTCAATAAACTGCGCGACGGCCCTCCTCACGCCCATCATCGGCCAGCTGGAGCACCTCGAGGAGTTGCAACTGTCACCGAACAACGTCCCCTCTCCTCAGCAACTCCACTATCGATTTTGCACTCAGTTGGTGATTATTAAGCTGATGAAAGAGGTGAAAGCTAAACAAGAAGCACCGGCAGAGGCAGAGGCAAAGGCGGCGGTTCACAATTGACACAGAAACGAATTCTATTAAGATGTATATAATATTGATCGGCGTTTTGGCCCCTTTATTCTGCTAATCTTATGCCCATTAGTCAATTAGTCTTGCCCACTTAGAAAGTATTTTTGTTTATCTTTTTTTAGTTAAAGCGTAGCTGCATCAGTTTGAGCACTTTTCTTTAGCTTGTTAGCCAGTAGCAGAAGCTGCTAAGGTATTGCGACTGCTCCATGCTCCCTTTTCCTCGTTCCCCCTATCCTCTACACTTACACTACATGCACACTGCTTATACACACACACGTCATAACACACTATCTAGTACATTTAGGTCACAAATCACGTCTGTTTAATAATATAATTGTTATTTTCCCCCAGTTGTAACCACAATTTATCAATTGTTAATTTAAATAATTTTTCCTTCTAAACACAACCACAACCACAATTACACTAAGTTCATACCAATTTTATATTAGTGACCACCAATTTCTTTCACAAATCAGTTGATGGCCACCACTCACAAGCTACATTTCAGCAATTGAGTTATTGTCCATTTACAGTTTTCCTCCTACAACTATTCACAATTTAACACACTGTATCTGTGACCTTGGATTCTTCCCTTGGGAACACCGCTAGAGGAGAGACAACAACCAACATTTCTTCAATTTATTTTCCCTTTACCCTTCAATTTGTTATTCCAATAAAATTAGCAAAACCAAATTTTTTATTTTCCAGTCATTTCACCAAATTTCTTTCTAATTTAGAAGACATTCGGACACTGAACTGTGTCCTCCCTTGTTCTCGTCAACACCGGTTGACTCAAACTTAGAGGTCGGCATGACTGTTACTGTGTCCTTTGCTACTCTGTGCGACACACTTTCTTCGAAACTTATAAGACAGTAGGACAAAACTACGTTCACTTTCCACTCTGCCCTTAAAAAGTGTTTCTTCCGATCTACCTATTTTCACCAAACTTTGTCTATTGTACACCTAACAAACCGTATAGAAGTTCTGTCCGGCTTGTCCACATTTTCAACAGTGATCTATTCAACAAAACCCAGCTACGTTCAGCACATTTTTACGTGATTCTCTGCAATTTCAACAACAAAAAAATCAAAGTCAACCTCAACTCGAATAACTTTTCTGTGTGCGTTCATGCTACTGGTGGCAAATCAACTAAAACAACAATTAATGGAAAGCATCCTTTTTCGAAGACATCTTTAAACTGTTTTCTTTCAGTTCCCCACTCTAAAACCTTTCCCCTTTTTCCTCTTTGTTTCTCTGTTTTCTATCTAGTGACCACTAGGTGTCACTGAAGCCATCAACAATCAACCGAAAAAGGTCATCCGTCGCTCTTTTCTGGCTCAGCCCGAATCATCGTTGGCTGATCACCAAGGATTGGATTCGTCTGCTCCCGCCACAACCGTCTACAGCAGTCAACGACACAACGGTCTACATTCCACAATCAGCAGCCTGCTTCTTTCTTCTGCCTACAGCTGTCTACAGTCCTTAGGGGATTTTCTCTTTCACACACACAAATCGTAAGTGACCAGCCCTGGTTTACCCGCTGAGTCCACTCCTGTCTTTATAACAAGTCCCACACTCTTTTAACACTTAACACTTAACCACTTAACGTTGCACATCGCTTTTACTAACCCTGCAAACACAAACACATTTTTCAGTCGCAATCCCAGCGCAGGTTTCGCAAAAACGTCAACAGGTTATTTTGTGTTCAACCAGTTACAGCTGTAGTTTTGTCGCTAAAAAAGTTAGACAATACCATTTCTCTGTGAAAATGACTTCTCATGTGGAGTTGATTGAGCTCAAACGCTCAGGTACTGTACGAAAGCAGACACGAGTATGATAAAGTCAATAGGATGTGGAATCATATAGGCTCACTTAAGGTTTTATGGGGCGAACATGTTGGCACTAAAACTGAGTATCCCGCTCTCAAAGACGAAAAGTCTCATCCCCGCCGACTGAACTTTGCCTCGGATTTTCTCAACGACTAGATAGAATTGCATCGACGACGTGTTTCTCAGGCTAAAACCGGCTACGGTGACAGTGGGCCCATCGCGACGACTCGTCCTGGTGCAGACAGCTTTGTCAACACTATGTTTGCTACAATTTGTGCTAGTTTTGGAGGTGCTGATTCAGGGTTAGATAATATTAACACTAGCTTGACTATTCCGACTCTCCCAATTGTTTTGACTTCTTTGACAGTTTTTCCTGAACAAGCATTCAATTATCACTCAAATGACAGAGTGCGGTGCCTTTTTTCAGAACATGGGCATTTATTTCCTTGTATTACAACTCATCAAAATGACAGCTTTAGACTACTACCACCGGTGTTGCCACTGTTGTTGTTTTCATTACCGCCTCGTTCATTACCAATACAATTGCCATCACCGCCTGAGCCAGTTGGCTAACCACCACCTGTCTTGCCTGAAAGATCAGCGCTGCTGATGGGAAGCATAGCGCTCTTAGGTGTAGTGTGGCTGGCAACAATAGTGGTGTTGGAGGAACCCGCTACTACGGTTGCGTGTGCCTGCGAGCTACTAGCGCTAAAACTAGTACTAGGGGTGTCGTCTGAATTGAAGATGGACGGATTAAAATTGGAAATGTTATTGTTGTACCGATTAGGATCAAGATTACCAGAAGCATTATCCTCAGCTACATCTTCTACTACCGGTTCAGGAAAAACTGTCAAAGAAGTCAAAACAATTGGGAGAGTCGGAATAGTCAAGCTAGTGTTAATATTATCTAACCCTGAATCAGCACCTCCAAAACTAGCACGAATTGTAGCCGACATAGTGTTGACAAAGCTGTCTGCACCAGGGCAAGTCGTCGCGATGGGCCCACTGTCACCGTAGACGGTTTTAGCCTGAGAAACACGTCGTCAATGCAATTCTACCTGGTCGTTGAGAAATTACTGGGAAAAGTCCAGTCGGCGGCGATGAGACTCTTTGTCCTTGAGAGCGGGATACTCAGCTTTAGTGCCAACATGTTCGCCCTATGAAACCTTAAGTGAGCCTATATGATTCCACATTTTATTAGCCTTATCGTACTCGTCGACCAGAAACCCTATCTCCTCGGGTCGAGGTGAATTGCCCTTCTCAATCATTTCCTGGTAATGCAACGAATTAAGATACACTTTGTTTACTATGCCCAAAAAAACGTCATAACACACTATTTAGTACATTACATTTAGGTCACAAAACACGTCTGTTTAATAATATAATTGTTATTTTCCCCCAATTTTAACCACAATTTATCAATTGTTAATTTAATTAATTTTTCCTCCTAAACACAACCACAACCACAATTACACTAAGTCCATACCAATTTTATATTAGTGACCACCAATTTCTTTCACAAATCAGATGGTGGCCACCACTCACAAGCTAAATTTCAGCTATTGAGTTATTGTCCATTTACAATTTTTCCCATACAACTATTCACAATTCAACACACTGTCCGTCTCCGTCTGTGACCTCGGATTCCTCTCCTGGCAACACCGCTGTTTGAGAAACAACAGCCAACATTTTTTCAATTTATTTTCCCTTTACCCTTCAATTTGTTATTCCAATAAAATTAGTAAAACCAAACTTTTTGTCACCCAGTCATTTCACCAAATTTCTTTCAAATTTAGAAAACATTCAGACACTGAACTGTGTCTTTGTCAACACCGGTTGACTCAAACTTAGATGTATGTGAGTATGTTTGAGCTCAATTTAAACTGTTTTGCTGGAGTTTTTTTCATACTTTGTTTGTTTATTTGCTACTTCTTTAGGATGACGTGAACTCTTTTCTGTAGAACACTCATGGTTCAGCATTCCCCACCGTTTGATCACACTGCTTTTGTTACAATTATTTTGCAATTCATGATTATGCTAACTACCTACAGTAGTACTACTTCTTTCGAGCTTTAAATTTTAGCGTTTAAAGCTAGTTTACATTTGATTAAAGCCTGTAGCAGCTATGACACTACAAACCTCTAAATAAAGTACACCTGCGGCTTTTTGGCCCATTGATGACGCCCACTTAACGCCCATCATGTCTAAGATATTAATAGCCACTAATTGGCTACAACTTTCAGGCAGGATCTTTAGCGATGGTAGTTATAGTTGTAGAGTAAAAATTTGGTTTGGTGCACTATGCCTAAAATCGCACCATTAGCATTCAATCAATCATCACCGTACTTAGCATTTGTCTCAATCAGCTAAGGAATTGTTGTTGCCAAGACGCTGTCGTCATCTGAACAGTCACATCAACACCTGTGAGCATAGTACTTTGCGAGTAAGTTTTGCAGTTCATTTCCAAGCCTTTTGAACCCACTCGGCCACAGTCGTGCCCTTCCTGCGCTTCCGAGAAAAGAGCTCAAACTATCATCGAAGTATTAGTGCTATTAAGTGGTTAAGTTTGACTAGTTAGTGTTTGTGCGCCTGTAACTAGTGTAGTAGCAAAAGTACCCTTCAACATAGTTATCGACAAACAGCTGAAAAATTTTGAAAACTGTAAACCGACATACTTTGACTGCACAAAAAAACAGCGAATTAACTAGCATTAACTGTTAACAACAGCAGAAAAACTAAACGGCAGGTGTTTTCCATCTGGTACACACATCATAATCAATGTACACACAGATCACCTTTACTCACACCGACCTGTACGTGTCACCCTCTATCTCACCAGTCTCTTTCCCCTACATAAACAAACCTCAATGAAAACACACTTCACCAGTCGGCTCCCAGTGTGCCACTGGTCACGAGTCCCTTCCCCATCACTTGTTTCCCCTCATCTCATACCTCTGTATTTGCCCATTCAGATCGTCCTCATCATTAAAGGTTTCTACCACCACAAATGAAAGATTTAGTGTGTAAAATAGTGTTGAATCCGTTTGAGCATTTATTTGGTACCGAATCGCACAGAAAATTGACTATCGTTCAAGAAAGTCGTGTTTAGAGAGAGGAAATTAACTGCTCGGTTGGGCCAAAGACCTCCTGCTGTTGGTAGGTGATCCGCCGAGGTGGCAACCCGGCAGTGCTGTTGGCCACTATCTGGAGCAGCTCTCGCAGGCAGGGAACTGCACGGACAGTGTTTTCTGCCGTCCACCGACCAATGCCGCAGCCTCGACACTCGAGCACGTTTAGGTGCAGTGCCTTCAAGTTGGGCATCAGCTGGCCGATGTTCAGCCAGCGCAGATTGTCGTGCGCCAGTCGTGCTCTGGTCAGACTCACCTTTAGATGGAGCGCCTGAACGGAGGCAAGCGGTTGCTCCAAGGTCAGCAGCTCCTGCTCCTCCAGCTCATTCTCCAGCGTAAGCTTAAGCTCAAGAATGGCACTCAGGTGGCGAAGTTTCGGCAGGTGTCGACCCAGGGTGGAGAGGACTCGAGGAAGGTGAGTGGAGGTGGCGCAAAACGACACGGAAACCAGTCTGGAAAAGCGGCCAGTGAACACCTGCCGGAAGAGCTGTCGTGACGTAGAGTGGTCAACAGTAGCCAGACACACTATAGCGCGACGATAGTTGAGCTTCAGTTTGAACAGCAGCTCAGAGATGAGGCGAGGCTCCAGCGTAGGTAGGCTCACTTGTGGTAAAACTGCTGCTGGTGGATCACTTTCCTCTTTTCGGTTCATTTTGAAGCACTTTAGCAGAGAACTAAAAAATGATTCTTCAGTCTTCTGTACTTTGATGCACTTTTGCAGTGAACTAACCAGGGAGTGGTAGCAGAGGACGCTGTTGAAGCTCAGAATTACCTGCTCTAGCTGGCCGAGGAAGGTCAGCTGCTGCTTAGGACCCAGGTAGACGTCGTAGAGGGTGAGGTTCCGTAGAGCTGGCAGAAGGCAAAGTGCCTCGTAGAACGTCGACTCTAGAATTAGATCTCCCCGGTCGCGGTTGATCACTCGAAGAGTGTGCAGCTGAGCTTTCCAGCTTCCTTCTTCTTCTTCTTTTTTGTTTTCATCGCTGGTCAGCACAGTAAACAGCTGGTTAAAATTGGCCTGATGCGAAGGAGGGTTTTTCCAGTTGTTGGCCATGTTCAGCAGAAAGGTTAGCTCGGTGATGCCGGGAAAGGCGCTCATTATCTGCCGGACGATGGCTGGTGTTAGCTGGCCGTGCTTAAACTCTAGGCAGTTCCATTGACTCTGGCGGGGAAGGAGAGACAGGAAGAACTGCAGTGACTTTTTCTTTGCTTCATCGCCATCTTCTTTTCTTTTTCCCTCTTCTTCTTCTTCCTCTTTTAAACTGGTTAGCAGCTGCAAGTTGCCTTGTTCATTGGAATTGGCATGAGTTTCGTTGGCCTCGCTGCCTAAAGTGTCGAGGCTGTGGATGTCATTGGGCGAGTGTGCACCGAACACGGCGATGGTCAGAGAGGACACTTTTAGGGTTTTGTTCACCTCCAGCACTCGGTGGCCCCAACGAGGACAGACCTGGTAGGCGGCCAGTCGGTCGTTGGCACTCATCTGGCTCATGAGGGCGAGAAGAGGCAGATCAGGCAGGTCGTCGCTGGCAAACCTGGAGAGCACGGCCATTCTGGTAGATCAAAAGAAAAGGAATTAATTATTGTTGACTATGCAGTATGTTAATGCTAAATAACACTATTGTTGATCTTACTTGAAAAAAGTGTTGAAAAAAGTGACGTACTAAGATTTTTTAGATGCTAAAGTTAGCACAAATACGCACAGAGAAAGAGAGTTTGTTTATTTTGGCACACACAAATGCTATTGCTACACACACAGGCGAGCCGAGTGAGTTTACAGCCAAGCACACGTTATGAGGGGGGCCTCTAGGGTCAAAATGCCTTCTGTCTGGCCCCTGCAGCTGCTACAAGGAAACAAAAAAAGCTAGCCTGAAAAAGACGAAATTTTCATGAGACTGTTTTTGTCGCAGCGGCCGTCTTTGCTAGAGGAGAGAAGCTGCTGATCCTGGTCATAGTCTTCTCTATTCGAATTTTCCCCACAATCACCCCAAAAATTATTTTAAAAAAGTGGTGGCATGCGATCTTCACTACCACTAACAAAAGGCCCTGTCATCGCGGTTGCTGATTTTTTATTGGAATTTTAAATGAGTTAGCATTTTCACATATAACATTATTTGTCAACGTCTTATCAACTTGTTTTGTTTGTGTTTTTAATTTTAACTTATCTTAGTGTTTGTGTGTATAACATTTTGAAAACAATTGTGCAAATGAAATAGACGATGTGTGTGTGTGTGTATGTCAAGCCCAACAAAATGATCAGCGGTCTACAACTTCTTCTCCATGAGGATCATCTCGACGTTCTGCGTGTGCTGAAGGTTTGTGCTGAGGAATTGTGAACTTAGATAACAATTTCTTTTTTCTCTTACTTTAGGACGATGGCCAGCAGAAACCGCTGAAAAAGAGGAACACGCAAAGGCACAAGATGTTGGTGTTTCCCTCCTTATCTGCTTCATTGGAATGCGTGATGGTAGTGATCTCGATGGTAGTGATCTTTGCTGACCCAACTGACGCTGGCGTCGGCTTCTTCTTAGCGCCCATTGCGCCTGGCTCCGTCTACCACTTGCTGCCTCACTGCATCGATTTGAGTGTGGTTCACTCTTTGACCACTCGATCAAGGCTCATTGATCTTCTCCGTCGATCTGCGCAACTTTGAGGATTAGAGGAATCAGACCGAGATCGGATTTGCGCACTGCATCTGCAGCGTTTGAGCACTCGACGCCCAACACCCGACATCTTCTTGGTTATCTAAAGGGTCGCTCACTAAACTCGATCACTTAGAAATGGTTAAAGTGGCGACTTTCAGAAAGCATCAGTTGAGCCAAAGCTTTGTGCCGCTATCAGCTGGACCTGCCTGCGATCGAGGAACCTGGTCTTGAACTAATAAACTGTCGATGTGACTGAAGATGACTGGCACATTGGGCAGAGGTCGCAGCAGTGGAAAGGCCGAGGCAACTTCCGCTCAGGCTCGGCACAATGCTATGAGCTGAGGAAGCCCACGGCTATACTAATTAGACCTGTCTTAATTCAAAAGTTGTTGCTTTCACTTCTTTGCTTTACATTAGTTGACTGTTTTAAATGTCGCACAAACTGTCATAGCTGATAGTCGATATTCAATAACATCTGCAGGGTGACCTTTTGCTTACTAAGCTAAACTATTTTTATTTGATTCAAGCAGTATGCAAAGATATGTAGATGCACTAGATGTTGGAGTGCTCGAAACTTCGACGGATATCAACGTTGGGTAAACGTTCGTCGGGTGATCGTTCGAGCATGACTGTACGCTGAACAAACGTTCGTCGAGCAATGTCGTTGCAATGTCGTTGTTAACTCTCGTCAGGTGCGTACTGCCATCACTGTTCATTAGCAAAGTACTGGTGACTGTACATCCTCTGAGTCAGAGCATCCTGTAAGTCAGCTTTTGCTTCGGCTAGCAAAAAAATTGAAGTGCGATGGAGTGCAAGTTGAGTGCAAACCAGAGAGAGAGAGAGAGAGAGAGAGACTGTTTCTGAGGATTGGAGCGACTGTCCTAGTTCTAGTCGCTACAGATAAATAAAATTATTTTTGAATTTTTTACAAAATTTGTCCTTGAGATGAGTTGAGGCGTGCAGTTGTGCGTCATGGCTAATAAAGTGTGTGACATTTTTGCGAGTATTTGTTTTTGGTAACTTTCCTTTCGCAAGCTAGTAAATAGTGACACTCTGAACAAGTTAACATTTGGCATTTAAAATGTCATGCCTAAATAATAATTTAGTCATCACGAGATGCTTCTGCCTTGGTATATAAACTGGGCGATCTGAATGCTTTTACAATTTCATTTTAGATTTCTAAAAAAGAGTGTTGAGCGCTACTGCAACTGAGACATAATCAAGCCAACTACCTGGTCGTACTTGAACCTAAGCAGGGCCTCCATTTGGTCTTCCGACAACATCCAAAAATGAGTGTTTTGCAAATCTTATGCATTTGGGTGGTTGCCACCACTCTGTTCTCGCAATACGAAGCTGAACCAGACTACACCATGAAAGAGTTGAAAGTAAGTTTTTCACAAGTAAACCTTATATTTGATTTCAAAGCCTAATACTATTTCTTATGATATATTTAAACTAGGACCTCTGCGATTCTTACGAATTCAAATATTGCCGTCAGTATATTCGTACTACCCCTCGAATGGAATACATTACTCCTAAAGTCGACTTCCGCAAATACTACGGACCTGCCGAAAGCCAGTGTAAGTTTTGGGATGTTGAGACCGTTTATTATATGTTTTGTGATCTGAAAGGATGAATGATAGATGATAAGATAGATGAATGACAGAAGATGCGTGAGGAATAGATGTAGGTTACCAGGGACCCCAAGGTGGCCCGCTGGTAACGCTAGCTGAAAGAGGGGAGCACCCGGGGTTCAGGCGAAAGATGCAGGGAAGAGAAGGAGACAGAGAAGGGCTTAAATTATTAACTTTATTAAACGTGAACAGTAGACGGGGGTAAAGCTCACTAAGATGAAGCTCTTCTTCTCAAGAAAGATGCAGTAGAATGGCAATTGGAGGCCAAACGAGCGCTGTTCCAGTCCAGGCTAGAGGTGAACTTGTCGGCTGCTAGACAACGACTGACTGATGGTTGGCTTTCGCCTCGTTGATATACCGATCGTAGCAGAGGCTTCTTTTCGGCGTCTTCAAGGGAGAAGCTTCTAGATTTTTCCAGCAGATACGGCGGCACTTGGTCGGATGTGCTATTTCTGCTCAGACCATCCAATTGTGGGTTTTTTCAGTGGAAAGTCTCCATCGCGTACGCAGGATCAGGCCACAAAGAGGGTGGGGAGCAGGGGCCATTCGGGGCATTTAATTTGTAGAGTCAGCATAGGAACAGAGTCCAGGTCGTAGTAATGCTAGCTCACGAGATGAAGCAGAGGAGAGCAAAGAGGGTAAAGGAAGGGAGCTAATGATAAGAGAGTGTCTTGTGTGGGTGAGTGTACATTGGCACAACGGCGGTGTTTGTGTTGTTTGTGTGGATGAAACAGCTTTCGATTAACTAGCGCGAATGGTGAGCGCGGCAGCGGCGTAGAGGCACAGCAAAGGCAAGGAGCAAGGTTACTCAAAGAGCAACGCAGGCAACTTCTCATGGGGTGGGGCAGATAACGATACTTCGGCGCCTTTTTCCTGATAACAGCAACTTAATGCTGGTATCGTACAAGAGAGAGAGAGAGAAGAGAGAGAGAGAGAGAGAGAGAGAGATACGTACTTTCCACCAAGAGGAAGCCTTTCTCTCTGACGACCAGAGGTCACAAAGCTGGGCATAGAATCGACCTCACAGAATGAGGTCTTTTCAGGCACAGAATCATGTTGTGTGCCTACATAGATGCAAACAAGTCGATAACAAGTTGGTGGTCAGGTGAGGTAAAGTATGAGAAGGTGAGAAGAATGTGCGCAAAATGTGATGTGTGTCAGTGTGAGAGGCAAATGGCACTTTCATGTTATAAAGACATTTCACGGGGACGTTTTCTTCTTTACACTGTTAAAGCTGGAACTTTTCAAGCTAAAAAAATGTAGTACACATTTGATCTGCTGTTTTGACACGGCTAATGTGAGGCAGATTTTACTTGGTAGTGAAGAAAAATGGACAAACGACTGACTGACTAGTGCTTTTGTTCGAAGAACGCCCCTCGGCAAAAGAATTTCTGTTCAGTGCAGTTGAAAAAGATTTCTTCAATGGATCGACTTTCGATGAAATGCTGAAAAATTGGGTAATGGCATTGCATAGCATTGGTATGCATTGTACAGACTGGTGGCGTGGTAGTGGTCAAAGTAGTGTGTCCCTGCATGAGACAGCTGCTAATGGATAAAGAGAAGAACAGAGTGATAGGGTGACAAGACAATGGTCAGAGTGAGTGAGAGCAAAGGGTGAACGAGGGTGAGCAAAAGGGTGTGGAATGATGATGTGTCAGTGTGCAGGTGGCACTACCTCTTTAACCGATTCTCTGATTTGTGTTTACTGAACCTTCCATTAATGCTACTTTTGTTTTTCAGTTTACCCTGGTTGGATCTTTGGGCTGTTTGCAAAGACAGACTGTAACAGTAGCTGGGCGTTTGCCGGAGCTGGCGTCGTGGAAGGAGTCTTCAGCTGGAAAACTAATCAGGGACCAGTGAGTTTGTCGAAGCAGGAGTTAGTTGATTGCGGTAGCACGAGAGGTTGCGACGGTGGTGCTACCTTTATGGCGTTGGAGTACATTCGAGTTAATGGCATCTGTAAAACCCAAGACTTTGGATACCGTTTTGAGCGCCAAGCTACTTATTGTTTCGGTCACCGCCATAATGTGCTTGATTTTCTCTATTTGTTTGGTGATCGTTTCAATTACCCGCATTTTTTCCAAAATGCATTTGAATATAACCGTCTGGAAAAGAACGCCAATGCCAAGACTATAATGGAAGTCATCGAACAGTACGGCCCTATTAGTGTAACAGTGTCAGTCGGAAAAGAATTCAACGACTACGACAAATACTGGGCGCTCTCATCATCGGATGTTCAAGTGTCGGGCGGTACCAAGCATTCAGTAGTAGTGGTTGGCTACGGGGAACCTGATTACTATCGAAAGCCCTACTGGATTATCCGCAACAGTTATGGCCCGGGTAAGTGCAAGTTTCATTGTAAATCCGTGTAGTTTAATTTATGTTATTTTATTTAAATAGACTGGGGCACTAATGGCTATGGACTACTGGAGCAAACGGAAGATGCTAGCGAAATTAATCGAGAGGTTATTTACATCACTAATACAAAGTTTTAATTTATCTTGTTCATTTGTGTGAATCGTAAAAAACGATTACTTGTACGACAAACAATGCGAAATTCAAAGTTTAATTTTTGTAATTTTTATATTATTTTTGACAATACCGGGGTTACCTTATAAATTTGGGAGCGGGATTATTAAAAAACTTTAAAATTGTTTAAATTTGAGCTTTTTATCATTCAAGCAATCTTTGCAAGTGGCAACAGAGTTGAATTTTCTTGCCGGCGGGAAAGGGCACGACGGGGAAGACAGGCTGCAGCCGCTCGGTGTTGATTGCGTTCTCTGCCGTAGTGCCGTCTGCGATGTGTGCTCTAGTGTGTTATCGACGGCGTGGTCGACGTCGGATTATATGCCTTCAGGCTTCGGTGGGGCAAGTTGAGGCTGCTGGCTTGCTTGTGAAGGAGAGTACGGCGGATGTTATGTCTGTGTCAATGTTCACCGTGATGTGCGGAATGTTCATTGGTTTGTTCCATTAAAGAATGCGCCCGCTCATGACGCCCTACCTGACGCCGAACCACCTGTCAGTTCCGGGTTGTAGTGGTGATGAGGAAAGTCAATTTCAGAATTTGTGTCTCAGTTACCTGGCAGATGCGCCGCACAGACGTACTCGCTGACCACTGTTCACCCGGTAAGAGACTGCCAGATGAAAACTTTCCAGTAGGAATGCAGTGGTCAATAAGTGTTTATGTTGTGGTGTTGGTGAACGTAGCAGTGTGAAACAAGACACGTATTGGGAAGATGGGGTTTTGGGTTTTAATGGGTGTTAGTTGTGTTATAAATTGGTAAATGTACAGCTAGTTTAGTAAACGCTGTACACTTTTGTTAGTGCAAGTAGTTCGGTATTTTGAATACCTCAACAACCCTTTTGTAGAGCAAGTTACTGTGTTGTGTGTTTTGTGTAGATGCGAATAGTGATTGCGGAGTAATAAAAGAAAGGTTGACTGTTGATTGCAGCAATCGTGATACACAGCACTGTGTATCACTCAGCAAGCCTGAGGTAGTGGTGTGTATGTGTACAGTTTTACCACCAAAAAGAGCTAGCTCCCTGTGGAGGGGACGGAAAATAGCAGGCCCCCTCAGAGCTGGACCAACCAGGCAAGTGTGTCAGGCTAAGGCGAATAACACTACAAACAGTAATTTTTTTAAAAAGCTGTTGTCCGACCGGCTCATTAATGAGCCCTTCAAGAATGTGCTACTCATGTAACTGAAATTATGTAAATATTTTGTTGTTTTCATTCGATTGCGTATTTCAAATAATTGTCATTTTAGCAACATTTCAATGATATTGCCGAATAACTTTTAATACTCATTTGTTAGGGTGTACTCAATACATGCTGGCTTTAAATTAAACACAAAATTTTTCAAATGGAACAAAGTTTGAATCAATGTAATTAGAAGATTGTTGATTTTTGTTTTGTTTTTTACCAAAAAAACAATCAAAGCTAAGACGCTTAGCAAAATTGTTGATTTCTAAAAAATCAGAAAAAACATGATTTACAAAAAGATTTTAAACAATTACAATGAAACTTTTATTTGCACTTACCTTTAACAGTGGTCAAATAGTCTGGTGTATTTGGAAAAAACGGGATTTCGGCACTTATGCTACCATCATCGTCGTTGTCGAGTTCAAATGAGTTGTGAATCAGCGTCCAAATGACAATCCACGGCTTCAGCGGATCTACTTCGGTGGCATTCGGTGAATGGTAGTAGAAAGGCAACGGTGGCTGCCACTGGCCAGTGAAGAGGCGGTGGTACAGTTTGATGAAAAGGCTGAACAGTTCGCTTTTGGTAATTGAAACCTCCTTCTCCTCGACTTTTTCCTCCTTTTCATCACCTCTTGTTTTACCAGCACATCTTTCCTTTTTTGACTGTTTTTCTTTTTTCCTTTTGCACCCACTGTGCCACCATCTGATCCAGTTTGCGAATGAGTGCTCGCCAGAGGTGAACTAGCTGTTGGAGCTTTCGGTGCTGGTCAGTGACCGTGCGAAGTGCCTGGGACGGTTGAAGGGGATAGAGAAAGGTGAGAAAGTCTTGCTCCGAGATGTACGGCACAACGGTGGGCGCGGCACCAAAGCCAACCAGAATGGCCATCTTCTTTAGCCACACAGTGACGGTGACTATCTGAACGGTGGTCAGGGTGAAGGGACTCTCATTCTCAATGTCGTCCTTGTAGTCTTCGTCCTGGTCCTTAAGCGGAACTTCAACTAAAGTTTTCAAAGACTTCAAAGAACCAGCGCTAAGGAGGGTGACGTCTTTCTGACTATCTTCATTCAGCGCCACCGCCAGAGGACCTGTTATGACGGCGTCCACCGGCTCAATGTTTTCGAGACCGAGAAAGGTCAAATCAACATTTAGTTGCATCTGGGGAAACCAGAAGACACGACCCTCTGCGGCCATCCACTCACCCTCGCTGCGGTAGCCCTCCGGCACCGACACAAAGGGCGGCCGACCGGTGCCCCAGAGGGCGTTCATGGCGTTCCGCGAGTTGTAGTACAGGCTAAACCAGCGATTTCCCTGTAGCACCATTCCGCCCAGGCGGTGATAAATGGCACCAGGGCCAGCGTCGTCGAAGTGGTTCGGCAGGTGAACCCGCGGGCGCAGTTGTTCCTCATGTGCCTGGCGTCGCTCCGGGTGACAGTTTATTTGCCGCTCTTGCGCCACCAGCGTCAGCAACGCCTGGGGCAACCAGTGCCGGCGAAAGGCCGCCTGGCTGAGCATGAAATCGCGCTCTTTGATCGCCACTGATACTTCTCCTGGGAGTGGACCACCTCGAAGCGATGTCTTTCCCAGCGCCTCTCCTCAAGCTCTTCCTCCCACCACTGTCGAGGCTCCCAACAGGGGCAGAGGTCCTCCCAATGGGAGCCACGATAGGCGGCTGCGGGGGAGGCGGCGGAGGCGGTGTCAAAGTTTTTCAGCAAATCTGTCGACAGACGTTTCCGTTTAGTGCGTTCAGCAGCTGAGGCTGCGCCTGGTCATTCGCCGCAGCCGCCACTGTGTACTGGCTGAGGGTGAGCGACTGCAGGCGACTGATGAGGGGCGCCATTTGCTGGACAGACAGTGGCAGGGCGCCATTCTGGTGGAAGATGTGCAGCTGGCGCAGGGGAGGATCAGCTCGGGTGGCCAGATAAGTCCACAGCTCCGCCGTTTGAGCAGGTTTGGATTGAGGCAGCTCAAAAAGGGTCAGCGAATCGACGGCTGGAAAGGCTTTCAGCAGGTCGACGAGACTCAAATGAGGGAGGCTGCAGGTACCGACGACCAGAGCGGTGATACGGCCGCCGCCGCCGCCGCCCCCAGGAGTATCAAAGAGGGCGACTAGTGCACTGATCAGCACATCGATGGGCGTGTCGGTGAAGGCGGACAGACAGAGGTGGTCCTGGTGGCGCCAGGAATGCTGCTGCTCACCACGGTTCAGCAGGAACCGGGCGTCTCGGTTGTGGTGAAACTGGAGCCGATTGATCACCAGCTGTCGGTAGGCTTCCAGCTGGTACTTGCCCTCAAAAGCTTCAGCATGCTGGGCGCAACAGGGTCATTGACTGGGGGGTTGACACCGCGGCAATGGTTGGCAACAAAGTTGGCAATTATCTGCTGAGCTCGGTCATCGAGCAGGCTTATGCCAACAAGATCAGTGAGCGAGGCCTCTGAAGGCGGCGGCTGGCCAGGGTTGGCGGGGAAACTGGGACACTAATCGGTGAAGAATACTCCACAGTATCTCTATAGGGAGGGCGCTGAAGGGTGAGGTGGTGGTGGTGGTGGTGGAAAATGCAGAGATAGAAGAAGTGTCAACTTTTCGAAAAGAGGCCATTTTTTAAAATAAATATTGTGAGAGATTGACAGGTTATGAAGCTAAACAAAACAGTGCTCAAAAAGTGCTTAAAAAGTGAGTAGCTCGTTGTTGATTTGGTGTAAAATGAGCTCTCAGAAATGATGATGTTGAAAAGAGTTTTCGTAATACACCAGCTAAAAATAATAAAAACAAAAAGAAGGGCTAGTAAAGAAATATGCATGTGTGTGTGTGGACTTACCAATCTATGTAGCACAGTGACGCACACACCTAATGCTAGCCGGGACCTGGATGAATGAGATTTAAAAGATTTTCACTTTGAAGGGGTTGTTTGGAACGTTTAAGAGAGAATCGGATACAAAATATGACAACACCGTTAAGAAAACGACTGCTCTACACAACACAAAAGAATCTGTTTACGTTTAGAGGGAAAAGGCGAACGATGCTTTTTGCTGGGGGAAATCCGCAGAAGACGTGACACGTATTCGCAGCGCACAAAGTCGAGCAAGCTAGTTCTAACCATTATTTTTTTGAAGGATGGAGTCTATTTTTGACGTCACCACAGCAGAAAGCAGCAATCGCCTGTTGCTGTCGCCGTGCAGGCGCAGAAAACTGTAGCACACCCATTTTTCTTGAAACTTCAGTGAGCTGAAAAGCACAGGCAGCATTTGTTTTGTGTGCTCTTCTTTCGCCTACTCACTCACCACCTCACCCTAAAACGACAAGTAGTTTGTTGTCACTTGGCCAGTCAGTCAGTCACTGGGGTGCCCCCGAGCAACCTTTGCTCTCTCTCTCTCTCTCTCTCTCTCTCTCTGGACCATTCTTTTGACCATTTGCCCTCGGCGAGTCGGTGAGTCAGTCTTTTGTCACACTGTTCTGAGTATTTTCACTTTTTAACTCGCCTCCCTTAACTTGCTGCAGCATTAGATTGAGGACAATCTCTGCAAAGCATTCCATCCCCGCTTAGGCGGAGAAGGAATCACAGTTTGTTTGCGGAATCATGGCCAACAAGCGGCAGAAGCGGCTAAATCAACGGTCTGCCGTCTTTGATGACCACATGACAGACCTGGGCAAGTCTATTAGTCTAAAGTTGGCCTCAAACGAAACAGAGTTACCCAGTAACTTCAATGGTTTTCTCATTAATCTACAAGAACTAAAGCTTCCCCACCAATCAGCGCCTAATTTTGCCCTGGTTGCACAAAAAACCTTTCACAGCCAAATCAGGAACAGTTCTCCAGTTGTTGCTGCTCTTACCCACAACCACTTTCTGTGTTGCTCCTCAACCGGTCGTTTTTTCCTTATTCAAAAAAGAGAGAATACCAATGGAGCTTCTGCGTCTTCACATTTGGGTTACTCGTTGACTCCTGATGATGATGAAGAATTGACAGAAAAACAGCATCATCATTTCAAGTGGTCGTTTAACTTTGCCTCGTGGCTCTTCAAAACACAGAAAAACTCTGATTCTCGAAAAATGCTGATTGTCGATGTGGAGCATCGGCTCAATGGGCCTGACACTTTTCAGCTGGCGCTCAACTTTTACCTCTCCAAGAAGATAATTTATAATACCTATGACGAACTCATGGAAAACCTTCCCAAAGAGCCGAACACACTTGTGACTGAGCTGATGCACTACCTATACGGTATTGAATCAACAATGAAAGCACTTGAAAGCACTTCCACACAGCCTGCAATGCTAAATGTGGATCAGTTTTACTCGCGAGTTTGGGAGAAGCAGGTGGAAAGCACCGTTTTTGATGATGTCGTCCTTCCTCAAAACGCCGAGCTCATTCCCACACTTCGTACATTCCAGAAATCTGCAGTAAGTGTTGAACAAACGCTTGCAAGTTTTGCCTTACTTATTCTAATAACTATTATCCTTTACAGGTCAAATGGATGATCTACCGAGAAAAACAGGCTTCTGAACCTAAAAAGTACGCCCAAAACGTCTTTGTCGATTTGCCCATACTTCTTGGTGGCATGGAAAAGCTCTACTACAATCGAAACTTTGGCTACGTTATCACCGAGCAAGTGTACACTGAGTACAGCCAGTCGCTGAAACCTTCACCGGGCGGCATTCTCGCCGATGAGATGGGCCTGGGAAAGACCGTCGAAACGCTGGCGCTCACTGTGCATAATAAAAAGGAGCCCACTCCGCAAAACTTCAGCTTCTTTAATCGCACAGGTCTGTTTGCTTTGACGGAAGATCCACTTTGGGGTAAGAACTCTTGGTGTTTAGGGTTTCACTACTTCATCACTACTTATCAACATTGTGCTCAACTTCTCCGTTTCAGGCTATTTGCAGTGCTCATGTGGTGCAAAAAGCATTCGTCTGGAAGAGCAAGAGTCTCTAGATCAAATGATTGAAAGCTCGCTCCAGAAAAAGTACCACCTCCTGAATGGGAATGAGAATGAGATTGGGAAGTTCATCAAGTGCCTCCTGTGTGGCAACTACCAGCACACCGACTGCTCTGGCTACCAGCCTGACCAGGATGACTTTCCCTACAGTTGTGGGCAATGCTGGGCAAAGGTCGAACCGATTGATTCGGCCTGCACGCTCATCGTCTGTCCTCGCTTGATTCTCCAGCAGTGGAAAGAGGAGATCGGAAAGCACCTGAAAGACGCCAAAGTGGTCGTGTACAATGGCATCAAAAAGAGTGGCAGTAAGTTAAGATGCTTTTGTTGTTCATTCATCATCACATTTTGACTTTTTCTTAACTCACTTTCAGAACCCGTTCTGCCGGCGAAGCTCGCCAGCCAGGGCATTGTCCTCACCACCTACGATGTCCTCTGCTCTGAGCTCAACTTCTCACAGTCGTCTGAGGTGAAGCAGCTTTGCAGCTCACCTCGCTACTTCCTCGCCACTCGTTCGCCGCTGCTCGACGTTCACTGGTGGCGCCTGTGCTTCGACGAGGCGCAGTCGGCGATGGAGGGCACCTACTCGGCGGCCGCCCGAATGGCCGACCGCCTCAGCGCCGCCCACCGGTGGGCCATCACCGGCACGCCCATACGGCGATCGGTGGACGAGCTCTTCGGCCTGCTGGCCTTCATCCAGGAGAAGCCCTTCTGCCGCCGACTGCTCTGGGACGTTGAACTGTACGACGACTTCTCTTCGGGCCGGCCCGAGCCGCTGGTGGACGCCATCGGCAGCGGCTGCTTTTGGCGCACCCCCAAGAGCGCCATCAGCGAGGAGGAGCTGGCCATTGCGAGGCCCATTTACATTGAAAAGCGGCTAGAGCTGTCGGCGATTGAGCGCGACTACTACCACGCGCAAGCACGGGACTTTGCCCAGAAGTTGGAAGATAGTTTCCAGGGAGAGCCGCTCGGTACGGTGCTCGGCGAGGTGCGCCCACCTGCCACCCATCTGGTCGCTCTCTACATCGACACACTGCGCCAAAGTTGCTGCCAGCCCGCCTGGTCGATGGACGATCTGCTGCTGCCTCGTGGTCGTGGCACAAAGTTCCACAACGCTCCCTGGGTCGCCTCACTGAGCGACGTTCTCGGCAATTTGACATATGGAGCAAAGACCGCCGTGGAGAAGACTCACAGCACTGCCATCAGCCACCTCAGTGAACTGGCCGCCCGGCAGGCGTGGCTAGGCGACACCGCCGCCTGCGTCGCCACCTACCGGAGAGCCCTCCGGTCAATAGAGAAGTACAAGGCCGAGGAGGTGGACACTGACACGGTGCAGCAGTACCACGTCTGCTACAATCTGGCGCTGATTCTCCAGACGGCCTGCGGTGGTGAACACAGCGGTCACAACGACCAGCAGCAGCAGCCACTTCCGGGCGCCTTCAATGGCATGGAGCCACTTCCAGTTGCCGCCCTCCAGCTGCCGCCTAGCTCGAGCCAGCAGGACCAGCCAGGACGGAAAGGGCCCCCGAAGATCATCAACCCGACTGAAAGCGATGTTCAGCTGATGCGAAGTCGCGCCCAGGAGCTTTTAGATCTGCACATCTCCAGCAATCATGACGACTGCTACAAGACGGACAAGGCTCGACTGAGGCTGGTGGCGAGGTGTGATGCCATTAGAGCGGTAAGAGTATCAGCATTCAAAAAAAGTTTTTCACATATTCCATCATTCTTGATGTTTAATTTCTCTTGCCCCCTTTCTTTAGAATTTTCAAACCTTCAAAGGTCAGTGGTTCATTGCGGCGCTGGCCGCTCTAGAGCCTCATGTGAAGCTGGATGAGTTTGTGGAAATTCGCAATCTCAACGTTCACCCAGAGACTGCGGACGGCTTGCTGTTAGCGCTTCAGACCAAGCTTAGCACTGCAATAGAGAGCATCAATAAGGCTCGAAACGGCATGGTCAACTCGTTTGCGCCGCTGATCGAGCAGGTGCTCTCTACACAAGGAAAAATGGAAGATTTTAGGCGGTGTCACTTCGGTAAGACGTCCACGCCTTCCCAGTGTGGTTTCTGTAAGGCAAACGAAGCGCTTAAAAAGTACGAAGAGCTGCTTTTTAGTTTTCAAGTAGAGAGAAAAATTATTAGCCAGAAACGAGGCCGCCGCCAAGATGACACCACCACCAACGACAACAACAACGATGAGACCGACAACGACTACGACACCACCACCACCACCGACAATGCAACGGTAATGGGGGGAAAAGTAGACAAAAATCTTGATCCTTTGAACTAATGACTTTGTTTGTTCGCTTGTTTTGTTCACATTGAAAACACTGGCACAGAACTCGAGCACAGCTCGACCATATGACGTGTTCAAGTGGGACGAATGCAGCACACTGGTGGCGCTGCGACGAGTCGCCTCGTTGTACAAAGACCGCTTAAAGCAATTGAAAGTACCCCTGGACAAAAAAGGTGAACTTCTGACAAAGGAAATTGAACGTTTCATGCAACTCATCAAGGCGACAAAGTGGGAGTTCCAGGCTCATCGAGACTACGTTGGGCTTCTCTACTACTGCACCTACCTACTGAATGAGTTTCAAGAGGCACAGTTGCAGAAAGCCTTTCCCGATCGGCCTGTGGATCAGATCAAGGCCGAGTGCAGGTCCCTGGAGGAGAATGTGCAGTCGTGCGAGAGACAGATTGAGTCCTCCTTCCCAGGGTATTGCTATCTGCGGAATCGCCGGAAGTCGCTGACGGACCGGACGGAGGCAGCAACCGTGGGACGCAGCAGCAACAGCAGCACTGCACTGACGTGCCCGGTCTGCCTGGCCGAACCGACGCGCTACTACGTGCTGATCTGTGGCCACCTCTGCTGCGAGTCGTGCCTGACCCGTCTGCGTAGGCAGCACCACACTCTTGCTACCACCGCGGACCTCGGACAAGCACCGGAAGAGCTGATTCACTGCCCGGAATGTCGGCAGCAGTCACCTCTAGGCAGCCTCAGCAACACTCTGGTGGACAGCGTCGCCGCCGCCGCTCAGCTGCTTAAAGGTAAACAACATTGCTAGGTTGCCTTGGCTTTAAACTTTAGAAGATTTAGATTTTTAGCCATACAATTTGCTAACACACAATGACCCTCTTCTTCTTCTTCTCCCGCCACTTTCAGCAAACGACAGCTGGTCAACGAAGATGGTCGAGGTGGTGCACACGGTAAAGAGCATTCTGCAGACAACTTCTGCCGACGACAGCCGACCAGAGAAGGTGCTGCTCTTCTCCACCTGGCCAAAGCTGCTGAGCACTGTCCGTTTGGCTCTGGCAGAAAGTGACATCAAATCGGTGATGGTCCAACAGGCGTCTTCCAGCGGCAACTTTGCGCGAAACATTAAGACGTTCAAGCATTCGGACGATGTCAATGTGTTGCTGCTGCCGACGACCTTTGCCGCCAATGGCCTGAACCTGACCGAGGCGAACCACGTCATCTTCATCAACTCTAGCTTGAATCGAGCCGAGGAGCAGCAGGCAGTGGGACGGGTCTATCGAATGGGTCAGCAAAAGTATGTCGCCATTTCTGTGTCGTTATTGCTGCTTTGCTCACAATTTTTTTAATCGTCGTTTACTTCTTCTTTCACAGGCAAACACACGTCTACAAGTTCATCATCAAGTCGAGCATTGAGGAAGCCATCGAGGACACCTTTTCACACTCTTTTACCCGCCAGAATGGAGGCGCCTTGGTGGCCCCTGTGACCAACAGTGAATATGACAACCTGACAGTCGACCAACTGCTGCGACTCTTTTCAAACTAGAAAACTTAATACTTTCCTTTTATTCTTTTGTTACAAACTTTTTATCAGCAAACATTATTGATACAATTGCTTTGTGATCACACAATGTGCATTTCATTTACACCACTGTTCCACAAATACATAACATTCAAAATCGTTTTTTGGTAATAAAAGGAAAACAATGTTGCCAACTTCCTTGTGTGAGTGTGTTGTGCAGAACGCATTGCATATGACTAAAAATAAAAAGTGACAGAAAAGATAGAGGAGAAAAGATGAAATGACATGGCTACTGAAGGGCGAAATGATAAGGAGGTGAAGGAAAGAAGGAAATATAGTGGAAAGAAACTGACCCGTATATGAGCAAGTAGCAGCATTTAAAGTTGGAATTGCAAGTAAGAATTGCCATAATGTTTCTATCAAATATGTAAAGCTCAAGAAATACCAATATAGAGAATAAATCTGACAATAAATGCACTATTTTTCTGAATCCAAAATGAGGTCCCAGCCCAGATCGCAGTCTGGCTGCTTGTCCGTCTTGATCTTTCGAACTCCTTCTTTTTCTTCATCATCGTCGTCGTCTTGGTCACACAACAACCACGGAAGGTCTTTTTCAACCGACAGCCAAGGAGCAAGGCACAGGGTGATGCGATCTGAGAGTGAGTAAATAAACTGGTTAGTTTTTAGAAGAATTACTGATTTTTTAACCCTCTTACTCGGTTCATCCTTGGAGGGCTCTCCCACAAAGAGGACCCCGTCCTTGACTAGATCAGCCAGCGTACGCTCCACCACAGGGACGCCCATTGAGAAGAGATTGCTCGAGTGCTGCAGATGCAGCAGTTCGTCTGCGCCCACTGACTGAGCTGAGAAGGTTGAGAAGATGATGGGTTTTTCGAGGATGCAAGCTGCTTCAAAGCTGGGGTCAATCGGATTTTCATTCTTCTTCATCGTCGAGCTCATCATCAACTGCAGTTCGACCTCCACCTCCGAGCCTTTGGCCGACACAGTACTTCCTCGACTGATGCAGCTGGTAGAGAGGAAGTATTCGTTGTCGGCCAGTCGCTGTCGCAGCACCTGACCGCTGAAGGTGCGAGAGAGGAAGGCGCAGTTCGGCGAAGAGAAGAGCCGGCTTGAGCTGTCCTCGTTGAAACAGTTGGCCTCTGAGCGGCCGAGGATCACCCTTACAAAGGCCGACTGGTGAGGAGTTTTATCGGGAAACAGTGAAGGGGAGATTATCACCTTCTCTTCGTCTTCATCTTCGTTAAAGTTGGCAATGGACTGCATCATCAAGCCGTCTCGAACCTGAATTGAACGCAATTTGCTGGGCAACAAATCACTGACAATTGCCGTCAGCAAGACAGTGTCATTGTTGCCCGACTCAAGCAGCTCAAAAGAGGAGTCTTCGGTGTTCCGCTTAGAGAAGACAGGGCAATCTGTAAGAGGATTAAAAGTTCATTAGAAATTTATGTTAGGGGTAATAAATGTATCGGTGTTTTTAGTCAATCAGTGCTTACCAGTAAGCCAAAGGGTCGCCTCGTTCATCATCAACGGCTCAACGTCGACGAAGTCCTGGTCATAGTGGTCATTGGTGGCACTTTTTCCATTTTCATCAGAAGCATTCTTTTCCTTCTTTTTGTCCAACTCATCGAGAGCTTTCAGCTCATCGGTGATCAGTGACAGTGAAGCGAAGCGTTTCGTGATGACACCCTCCGCTACAGTCACTTCCAACACCTCGCCCCAAGGATGCTTCTTTTTCTTTTTCAGCTTCTCTTTGGTGAACTTGGTCAAAACAATGATCTCATCGTCGGTGCTGCTGCTGACGCTTGAGTTGCCGTCCATCCTGAAGACTTGATCTGATGACAGTACTTTTACTGGGAGTAACGAACACCGGACAGTTGATCTGAGATGAGTCGATGTCGAGGGTTGAGTGAAGGGAACTTTAAAATGCGCAGTTAGCCTCGATGGGGATGGAAACTCAGTTGTTCGCTCGCTCAAACACAAAGACAACAACAGCAGCAACAGCGAAGTCGGCGAATCACGCTGGATGAACTCATTTGTGCTTGCATGTTGAGTATATGGAAAGGTCAGTGGAAGAGAAGGAGCAGTGGTAGTGGTGGCGGTAGTGGTAGTAGTAGCGCTATTCAACAGTACACAGGCAACAGTGTGGTGACTGCCAAATGGAAGTGGAAGTGCTCAAAGAGAAAGTGGGAGTGCTGGGTTGGTAAATTGATGAATAGGCTCAAAACAGGAAGAGGGGAAGGAGGAAAAGAGGGAAAGAGAGTTTGAAGAATAAGGAGACGACAGATGATTTTGATTGTGCTTGAGATGGCCTAGCAAAAAACCGCAGCAAAGGGAGTAATGTAAATTGAACAGAGAAATCTGTCTAACTGAAAATGCAAATTGACATTTTCTCTGAAAAAAGTGCCAAAATGTGGGGTATCACATGTGCATGATAATGTGTTTGCACATCAGCCTTAATTAACAAGCGACCACCAGAAATTGTGCATTCAAGCAGTCCCTGCTTAAAAAGAAAAAATCGGCAGTTTGCTAATGCAAAAGTTTGCACTGTAAAGCTGTCGTGGAACTGACAGGCAGAATAGTGCATTAGAACGTTTCAAAAAAAAGTAATTAAAATCAAGTGATTTATTTTAATTATACTGCCGCCACTTGCTGATGAATGGTCAAACAGAGTGGACAGAGGTTTGCAAAAAAAATCCCATTCAGCAGCGTTCTTTACTTTTTCTTTTTGCTTTAGGCCAAAAACAAAAGTAGATAGTTGAAATAGAATTTGGATTTACACACTTGGCAATTAAAAAAACAAATGATTATCAGAAAACATTCTTTACAGCTGTTATTATCATTGTCGTTTTTAGCAAACAAGCGTCTCTAATTGTCTTCTTTTAATTTTTTACCTTTTCATTTCTTTTTTTAGCTAGCGCAATTATGCCCAGACTGCCAACACTAAAATGGAGCCGCAGTATTCTCTATTTAGTTTTGTATTATGTGCCCATTTAAAACGTCTAACAACAACGGCGGCAAACTTTTTTGAAACAAATAAGACTCTGCCAGTCAGTTTGTTGCATCTGGTTGCATTTCAAAATGCCCCATTTTTCCTCGATGTGCTCTAGTGGCCCTCATCGTCCCTAATGTTTTGTGTTTTGCAACCGCAGCAGATGCTGCTAATGCAGTTTTTTGAATTGTTTCCAGGACGTGATTGACTGCGTTAATTACTTTTAGGCACAGCAATTGTAAGCTTTTATTGTATTAAAACTGTTAGTGTGAAAGATTTGATAACACAGTCGTCATCTGTGAAGGGTCCAAGCAAACTGCTTGGCGGAACATAAATAGCGACACGCGCGCAAAATGACAACACAGTGTACTGTGCGATTCAGTCACGTCACTCTTTTCATCCACTGCCCGGCTTTAACTATCCTTACTAGTTTTTAGTCTTTACTTTGTACTTCTTCTATTCCCCAATAGACCTAATTTAATTCATCATGAACATCATCTGGGCCCTTTGGGTTCCACCTGCACTCGCCCTGTGCTCCCTCCTCATCGCCGGACTTCTGGCGTTCCCAGCTTTTACCGTCGGCCATTACGTGCTACTCGTAATCGGACGCGCCCGCAACTCAAACCGCCTAGCTGGATGCACCCTTCTCGCTTACCTAGTACTACAGTTAATAGGCTACCCATTGCGCCTTCTGTGAAAGCACATTTGCAGCCATCTAGAACACGTTATCAGCACGTACGCTCCGGACGGACTCTCACGAGGGAACATCACCCCCCAGTAATCGCTGATTAACCCGACTAGGGTATCGTTGGAAAGGTCTTTTAAAATAAAAATTTACGTGTCCAGGCGTTTTCTGCATAACTTTGCATTTCCCGAGAAATCGGGTCTCAAAGTTGACGTTTTCTATACAGGGTGAGTCAAAAGTTCTGTCAGTACTTTTTCTAAGACCGATATTTCTAAACAAACTAAAGTGTTTTCAAAAACAAAAAACACTGTCAGTAAGAGTTACTTCTCTACTTGATTTACAACTTTAAATCATTTAATTTTGATTTGTGGTTCCAAAGTTATCGTCAAAAGTTTGGAACGTTCCAAAACTCGTTCTATGGGAAAACCATGCATTCCTATGGGGGCGGTCAAAATGCATGCAAGTCAATGTCGCAATGCATTTCCTATGGCGCATTGATAACACATTAACTTTCACAACGATTTTTGTGCAAAAAGCAAAACTAATCACAAAATATACCAAAATTAAGTTTTGAGCACTCTGGGTTTATTCTAAAATTTTTTCAATGATGTACTTTTTAAAAAAAACTCAAAAAATTTATCATCGTCATTGCACGTTTTGCCGGCAAAGTAGCAAAAGTTATTAAGAAACTTTGAGTTTCATCTTAACAATTTGACTTGTTGACTAGAAAGTTTTTTGCTTTGCACTTTTTTTTAAATTAGTCTAACTGAACTTTTAATTTTGTTTGTTTTAGTTTTCAGGGCACAATGTTATTATAAAATTGAATATCAAAATTTATGTTTAATCAATGTTACCAGAAATTGATAACATATCAAACTCAGTGTAAAATTTTAACGTGCGTAATCCAAACTGACTTTTATTTTATAAAAAATGTTTAAAACAAAAGTAACTCTCTAGCTGGAAATTCAAATTGTTTAACTACACAAAAATTTTTTTATAACTTTTGCTAATTTGCGAGCAAAGCGTGTAATGATAAAAGTAAGCTTTTTTGAGTTTTTTTTTAAAAAAAGTACATCATTGAAAAAATCTTAGAAAAACTCAAATGCTCAAACTTAATTTTGTTAAGTTTTTGAGGTTAGTTTTGTTTTGCACAATGAATTTGTGTGATAGTCAATGCCTTGTCAATGCCCTGTCAATGCGCCATAAGAATGCATTGCGCCATTGACTTTCAGGTGTTTTGACCGCCCCCATAGAAATGCATGGTTTTCCCATAGACCGAGTTTCGGAACTTTCCAAACTTCTGATGATATTTTTGGAACCATCAGTCAAATTTAAATGATTTAAAGTTGTAAATCAAGTAGAGAAGTAACTCTTACTGACAGTATTTTTTGTTTTGAAAAACACATTTATTTGTTTAGAAAAATCGCTCTCGGAAAAAGTACTGACAGAACTTTTGACTCACCCTGTATGTTTCACTATGTGTCTAAAGCAAAAACATTCGATACTGAAAACTATCAAAACAAGAAACTGCAATGACAGTGAGAACGAATTTACAAAAACGTCAACTTTGAGACCCGATTTCTCAGGAAATGCAAAGTTATGCAAAAAACGCCTAGACACGTTTGAATTGTAAAATATAATAAAGAGTGAAAACAAATTCTCCCCAAAATCCCGTCAACTCAAAGGTCTATGAGTCGCATATCACTGGAAAGCTAAAAATGGCCTGATTACTAATATGTAAATATCCAAGTGGAGCCCAGAACGGTTCTTGAGAAAATCGGGCCCAAACTGTACCTTTGGCTGTGCTTTACCTGACTTGTAATGCCATCTAGCGGAAACAAAAGATTTCCAGTTTGTTCTTCTTTTTTCTGCTAGATGGCATTACAAGTCAAGTAAAGCACAGTCAAAGGTACAGTTTGGACCCGATTTTCTCAAGAACCGTTCCGGGCTCCACTTAGATATTTACATATTAGTAATCAAGCCATTTTTCGCTTTCCAATGATGTGCGACTTATAGACATTTGAGTTGACGGGTATTTGGGGCGATTGACTCTTGAGACTTGTTTTCACTCTTTTTATTTTAAAAGACCTTTCCAACGATACCCTAGTCGGATTAATCAGCGATTACTGGGGGGTGATGTTCCCTCGTCAGTGACTGCTACTTGTTCGCTGAACAGCACCGACATTGCCTCTCCGGTGCTCATCTTCGGACTTATCATCGCCATCCTGCTCACCCTCACTCTCATTGCATTCACGTCGCCAAGTCGGCGTCTTCAGCTGGACCGAATCATCGTTTTGTGCCTCAGGTGCAGGTGCTAATTCTACATGAGCACGAGTACTACAAATGGAAAGATGCGTTCCGCCTGGCTCTAGAAAGTGAAGGCATCAGTGAAGCCATCGATCGTCAACTACCCGAAGACAGTCGTGCTAACCGACTGGCGATGGACAAATTTCGTCGAAGTGTACTGAACCACCTGTCTGCTCCTCTGTTAAGACAAAAGTCGGCCTTTGAGGCACTCAATGCACTGGACAAGGTGATGATTAAAAACCAGGATATCATGGCCAAAGATATAATTGCAAACCTGAAGACCAAGCGCATCATGGCTTTTGACTTAGATACAGTCACCAAGCACCTGAACTATTTCATGGGCAAGTGTCATTTGTTAGGAAAACTTGGACGTGAGTCGGACGAGCAGGCTCAACTTGACATCTTTGCTGACACCTTGCCACTGGATCATGACAACTCCGGCAACAAATTTGGGCAACTCGCTCAGCAACTTTGGGCGTGCGAACTCCTGGTCAAAGGAACTGATTTGTTTAAAAGAACCTGCAGCAAGTGGCATGAAGATAACATTGCAGTCATGTTTTCCACGGCTGCCTTGTTTACTCGCAACCAAGGACGCCTCCCTCACCGAGGTCGGGGTGGACATTTTCAAAACTATACCCCAGCTGTGCGCCGATGCTTCCGCTGCAACTCCACCGACCACATCATCCGAGATTGCCCGAAGAAGGATAGTTTTCGCGTTCAAGGAGGTCACCAGAGTGAAGCATTTGCCAACTTTCCTCAAAAATTAAACAGCACTTCTTCATCGTACTCAGTTTTGTTAACACGGTCTGCTGACAAATTTATTCTAGATTCGGGAACTGCTCATCATTTGCGTCCACCTGAACGCTTTGAAACCTTTCGCCCTACTAAGGAATCTGTGGTTGTGGCCAACGGAGAACAATGCACCTCGATCGGTGAAGGCACCGCTGTGCTGAAAAACAGCAACAAACTCCTGCAGCTCGCTCGCGCCAAGTTGACGCTTTTTTTCGACACTAACCTTATTTCTGTGGGCAAACTGACTGATGATGGACACACCGTAGTCTTCAAGCGAGATGAAGCGCTGGTCCTAAGGGATGGTACACCAGTCCTGACAGTCCCTAGGATCAACGATCTCTACCAGCACTCCGAACGTGGTGAAGTAGCATTGTGCTCGAACTCGGTAAGTGCTGACGACATGCATGCTTGGCTTGGCAACCCTGGCAGAGATAAGACCAAGGCTATTGCCCAGATGCATCCACAGTTGAAAATTCAACCAGTTAGCGACTGTGAAACGTGCATTCTGGCAAATCAACATCGCCAACCATACCAGTCGACTGGCAACACCTTTGCTGCCCCACTCGAACTTATCCATGTAGATCTTTGTGATGGAAGAGGACGCGCGTTTGATGGCTCTAACTACTATCTCATCCTGGTTGATAATTGTACTAAGTACATTCAGACTGTGCCTTTGAAAAACAAAACCACTGCTGCAACACTCCATGCTTTCCGACTCTTTAAATCAGCTCTAGAAAGGCAGACTGGATTTGTCATCAAGAAGGTCCGCAGTGACAACGGACATGAGTTTCTTGGTGAATTTGACGAGTACCTCCAAGAGATTGGCATCCAACACCAATTCACTGTGCCGTACGCACACCAGCAGAACGGCAACGCAGAGCGGAACATTCAGACGATCTCTTCTAAGATGAAGGTACTTCTTCAGGGTGGATGCGTACCTGAAAAGTACTGGCCGAGTTGTTCTTGACACTGCAACGTTTTATCACAATGTTCTCAATGTCTCGGCAGCCAAAAGCACCTCACCTTTCAAACAGCTATTTCCAAAAGTTAAGGACTTCTTTGAACGTGGTGGAAAACCTCACACGTTTGGCGCTCTATGCTTCTGTGATGTGCTAGACACAAAATACTTTTTTTACTATTTTTTAAACTCTTTTTGACGCTTACTGTCACACACTGTTGGGCTAGGCCAAATGCGTGGCCAAAAGCCACCACTAATGCTAATGTAAAATATATTACCTTTTAGTCAAAATAAATTTTAGAAACTTTTAGAAACTGATGTGGCAAGCGCGACACCACTCGTCCATTGCGCCGAAGTATTTGCCTGGCAAAGTGAGTTTAGCGATAAACCGGCGTGGGTGACAACACACTTGTCTTGGCTATCATCCAGCGTGGACGCTTTCCTTCTCCTCTCCCTTTTCACCCTCTATTCTGAGACTTGTATTTTTTCTTTCTTTTCTTCCTTTTCCCCCTTTATTTTGGTACACTTCTTCTTTCTTCTTCATCCCCAAAATACATTCTTTTGAGACGTTATCGGCTGTCGGCGCTTTCTCATTCACTCTCAGACTTATCCACCTAAAGCGCGCCGTTGCGCGATTGAAGTTGTGAAAAACCATCCGCTACAACTGATGAAACACTGCTGGCGCATATGATTTAATTTTTAATTTTGAAACAGTGTATGTGATTACAAATATAAGTTGTGTAGAAAAAGATATTTTCTTGATTTGTTGATGAAAACAACGGCAAAAAAATTAAAGTTTAACTAGTTTATGACCGGTTTATCACCGTACACATAGCAAAAAGTTTAACCGGGACAGAAAAAGTATGTTGAATAAAAAAAGAAATAAAATGCAAAAACTGATAGTGAAAATGACACACAATCTCACTCAGTTGCATTTACTCCCATTCAGCGGTGCCGGACTGCTTGGAGGTAAGGTCGAGTAGGACTCGAGAGATGCCCCAAAACTGAAAAATCTTTTCAGCCGTCTCCTTGAAAAACTGTAAACAAACAGAAAAAAATGTTAGAATTACTTTAGCGACAGTAAACCACTTCTCCGTTTTCTACCTTAAAAGGAATCTGCTGGTTGGGAATGGCCGGTACACCGGTGGCAAAGTCGTCGGTGGTGATGAAGGTGCTGATGACCACCGAATGTCGGCAGGACGGGTAATTGTAGGTGGTGACCACCTCTCGGTCAAAGTGAATCGGAATGAGAATGATGGGCATCGCCGAGAGCACTGACTGGTGGCCGGCCTTTTTCAGCTCCTCAGTGGCAATGTTGTCAATTTCTCGCAGCAGCTCGATCACCCTGGGTGTCAGTGTGGTGGGGGTGATGTCCTCCACTGGGCACTTCACCGAACTGCCGAAGATGTAGCAGACGCGACTCACATTGGGGCAGATGCGGGTGATCAGATTGGCCATACGAGCGAGAGCCTTAAACTTGGCCGTAATGATCTCTTCTGACTGATCCTCGGCTTCAACGTCCTCTGAAAGGCCGACGACGTAGCCATAGGAGTTTCCGTTGCCCTGGACGATTTTGATGGGCAGAAGTATCGAAGTGAACTTGTAAGTGGCGGAGAAAGTCTCCAGAAAGCCAATGTCCTCGGCGTTGCAAACGCTCAAAATCTGGGGCACCATCGAATGTTTCTGAAATGAGGAAAACAAGAAATGTCAACAAAGCTCAAAACACAACCACTTGCTAAAGTGCCCAATCCCCAACTTACCTGCTTCTGCAAAGCCGTGTAGTTGACAATCACCTTGAGCATGGCGGTGGTCGCAAAAAAGTCCTCCTCTTTGTACGGCTTTTCGGCGCAAATGATGCGCATCGCCAGGCCGTGTACGGGAACGGGGTGACGATCCAAGAACTGATGAGACGGCACATCAAGGTGACGACCCAGCACGCGTACCTCATCTTCGTAGAAGTCCTTCAGCGGCTCGACGATGGAAAGGCCATTGTTGCCCTGCAGGCTCTTCGCCAGTTTAGTCTCAAGCTGCGGGTACGTCTTTATGGCGTCCTCGTTTGCAGTGCTCTCCGCCGATTTAGCGGGAGGTTCACCCATGTTCAGTACTTTGAAAGCAGTTCCCTGACTGAAGAAAACCTTCTGTTCTGGGCTTAACTTCAAGTGGTCGTTGAGGATGTCGCTGAGGATGCGGACAAAAGTGTCGCCGATGATGTGGCGCTTCTCTTCCGGAGCCGTCGTCTGGCAGAGCATCTTTGTGAGCATCTTCTTGTTTGGTTCCGTTTTTGAGAGGGAAATTGTTGTCTTGGCGTTGCAGAACTGCAGCCAGGACTTGATGGCTACAGAAATGAGGTAAGAAAGGTCAGTTTGGAATTTGCTAAACGGTACACTACATTGACATACTTTTCATGGTGAGACCGACGTTCTTCAGTGAGTCCTCCACCTGAGCACGCTCATTCTTGCGCATGAGGCCATTGTCGATGAAGAGGGCAATCACTTGGTCGGCTTTCAGTGCCTTCTGCAAGAGAGTGGCACTGACCAGCGAGTCGACGCCACTGTTGGCCAGTACCTAACACGCATTTTGTTGACCATTAGTAAACAAAGAGTTAAAATAACACCTAACTTACAAAAACCTTGCTTGTGCCCACCAACTGGCGAATGCGCTCAATGCTTTTGTCTACTCTGTACTTCAGAGTAAAGTTGCCCGAGAGGTCGGCTACGTTGAATAGAAAGTTCTTCAACATCTCTTTGCCGTTTTTGGAACGGTCATCTTCAGGGTGAAACTGAACACCGTACAGTTTCTTCTCCACATTTGCAATGGCTGCCAAAACAACAATAAATGATGAGCTACTGAGGAAAAGACGGAAACAAAAAGGCTTACCAACGATGACGTTTTCTGACTTTCCTACCACCTCAAAACCGTTGGCTACCGTTGAGATTAAATCGCCGTGAGGCAATAGCACTTCCTGCTGGGAATCTAAATTGCTGAAGTGTGAAAAGATGAAATTGATTAGTATCAAGTGGGAAATTTCCGTAGGGAGTGTCAAGCAGTGGTTTACCTAAAAAGAGGATTCTGGTTGTCTACAGTAATAGTAAGCTGAGTCGCGTTTTGCCTTCCTCTTTGCGTTTCTCTGCCGAGCCGCCAAAAACCTTGTTCATCAACTGGAATCCACAGCAGACGCCCAAGATGGGAATTTTAGTCGCAAAGATCAGCTCGTCGTACGGTGAAACAAACTCCGAGCCTTGCAAAGAGCCTTGGTCACCAGAAACGATGATAGCTCTGAAATAAATAAAGTGGATAGTTAGATGAGATGTTCAATTAGCAAAGCAGGCATCAGCCACTTACTTGTACTTCCCATAGTATAGTTCTTCAGCAATTGTGTACATCGGATGAAAAACTTTTGCCTCAATGTTGAGCTCCCGCACTTTTCGTTCAATGAGCTTAGTTGAATGCTCGGAGCCAAAGCTAAGAATGGCGACTTTTTCCGAGATCAACGGATCATCATCGGGCTTGCCACTACTGCCGCAGCCGTCACCGCCGTCGTCATTGGGAGAGACGAGGACGCCTCTTGGTGTTGACATCTTCCCAATTCAAGCGGGTAGTAAACGGTATTTACCTGTGAAGCAAAAGAAAGTAGAAAACTGGTGAATAAAACAAAGATAACACGAAATAAATGGAGGTTCATTTACCGGATTAAATTGATGCCCCGACAAAGGATGACTTGGCTAAAAAATAAAAACAAACCTCGTGTTAGCAGCACTCGTTGATCCCGTCACACTGTACGTACTCTTTTTATGAATTAGAATAAAAGCTGTTAGGTTTTAGAACCTCTATGATTTTAGAACTTGCAAGTATTGTTCTCCCACTCTATTTAAAGTGGCGTATCTCACTGTAGTGAGTTAGTTATTCTCTATATTTTAGTTGAATAAACCTTATCTATCAGCTCACGCTCTCCCTGCCTTCCAACACGTTATCAGCACGAATGCTCTTTGAGCTATCGGCTGACGTGGCAGAGTTTGGCCGATGTCCGGGACTTTGGATGATGATGGCCAAGCATGTTCAAGTTTCGCTTGTGCCCTGGAGTTGATGTTCCCGTTGGACTGCCCTGGTGCCACGTCAGCAGCCGATCTTGGATGGAGGAGGGAGAGGAGCTTTAAGATGGCCGAGCAAGTCGCAAGGAAAAGCTCAAGAGGCATCACTGGCGAGCATCACCAACGCAAGGCCCCCTTGATGAAGATGTACCCAGGACTTGGTTGCAGAGCACAAGTGGTCCTTTGGTGCAGCGTCGTCCTATTTTTGTTGTTGTTATTCGCCGTGGCCCCGAAGAATCCACTGGCTTTGTGTTTGGAGGACTGAAGACGCCGAAGCACAGGACATGAGGTGCAGAGCACAAGTCGTCTGGTGGCGAACTGATGGGCAAGTCCGAGCGAGCGTCGACAGCCGGATGGTGACCTCAAGAGCGGATCCTTTGGCCGAGGCTTGCTGGCTTGAGAGCAAGATGACGTCAGCATTGGACGTCCCTTGCAGTTCAAAAATCAGGGGGTGTGTTAGGTTTTAGAACCTCTATGATTTTAGAACTTGCAAGTATTGTTCTCCCACTCTATTTAAAGTGGCGTATCTCACTGTAGTGAGTTAGTTATTCTCTATATTTTAGTTGAATAAACCTTATCTATCAGCTCACGCTCTCCCTGCCTTCCAACAAAAGCTACCAGTTGCTTGCCTGTTAGATGATGCCGAATAATTTGTTTGACTGAAAAAAGACAGATCGTGAGCTTTGTAATCTTTGATGTAGTGTATGCGATTGAATTTCTTTTGTTTTGAATAATGAATTTAGTAACTGGTATCAAAGTTATTGAAAGGACAAGTAAAAGCAATTGACTGGCTTGCCTGGTCATTAGCCACTGGTTTTTCCTTTGGTTTGTGGGCAAAAGATGGCGCTCTGATCGACTCGCTCTAAAATATTTTCCCGCTGCTGCTGCTGCTGTGTGTTTGGCCAGAGAGCGGACTGAGTGGGCAAAACTTTCAGAAACCCTTATCCGTGCACTTGTGTTGTTATTAAGTTTCAGCCTTGATCATACATTTACATTCTTATTTATCATCATCAGTAACATTCAACTACTGTACCACAAGTTTGCAATCACTATCTAATCCGTTTACCCTCCTTTTTGCAGCAATGTCTGGCCAGTCCAAGCTTCAATCACAACAACAACAACAACAAAATCACCCTCCGCCTGAACTCACAAACATATGTCTCTTCGCCATCTTCAGTCAGATGGACGTCGATGATCGAATCAGCGCCCAGACCGTGTGTCCTCGCTGGTACCACCGAGTTCGCGAGACCTGCTCCAAAACCGTCCGCTCTCTGACCATCGCCCTCGGCAACAAATACCTCAACAGACTGGCCAACCTCGAGGGCGTCCTCAACTGGTACTCAGTGGCCAGTGACAACAGCGTGACCGGAAAAGAGGAACCAGAGTTTCCTCTGCATCGCCTCACCAAGTGGAACTGCCTCAACTTTGATTAGGGCGATCTGAAGAGCATTTCGAAACGAATCGCACAGACTGTCTCCTTTAACGGGTCAATCACCGAGCTGACGTTCTACTTGGCCCACCCTTCGCACAGTCTAGAGCACTTGATTATGATGCTCGAGGAGAAAGACGGTTCCTGGCGAATGAGGCTGCAAAAACTGACCATCATCAATCGGTTCTTCAAGCAAAGCCACTTTTGGCAGGAGTTGTTCAAGGTGATCAACCACATGCCCTCTCTTCGGTGCCTCTCCTTTGCCGGCATCAACGAGTTGCCCAGCGAAGAGGTGGGTTTTCCGGTTTTGAATCGACTCACCGAGCTGCATCTCGTTTTTGACTACAATCGAAAGTGCCTTCATTTGGCTTTTTTCTGAAAGCACTTGAGCAAGCTGTCATTGTCACATTTTCTGAAAACCGTCAACAGTGACCACCAGAAAGTTTTAAGCTAAACCTGGAACGATGCATCATCAGCCAGGGCTCCTCTGTCATGCTAAATAAGATTCCACAGTTGATGGAGCTGAGTTTGCCAGCTCGTCAGACCATCACCCGCCTGAGCCACTTTTTGTGATCACCAAGTACGTTCCAAACTTTGCCAACCTGAACAGTTTTTTTCTCAGCCTGACCACCGTCAGCTTTACACTGTCTTCTGCAGGCCAATGTGTGGCTTTCTTTGCGGCCCTAGCTCAGCTGAAACGCCTCTTTCACCTTTGTCTGGAGGTGGAGTTCACGCAGGAAGATCAAAAGTCGGAGTTCTCCTCTTTGCACTTGAACCCACTGCTTTCACTTCGAGCCTTCAACTTGGCCGATCTTAAGCTTCACTGGCACGAGCAGATTCGATGGCTGGATTTGCCCGGTCGATACCTCGACTGGAAACCTTTTACCTGGGTCGTTTTGCTTGCCAAGCTGCCGAACCAGCCATAACAGTCAGAATCTAAGTGGAAACAGAGTCAAAGAGTGTTTGAAGCCAGTGATAAGGGCTCTCTGCGTTGACATTCCCGCTCCGTTGAGGAAGATTTCCTATCTCGGTGAGAAAAGCCTTGGATTGGTGGAGCAGTTGATGGCGAAGATGCCAGAATGATTTACCA
The DNA here is from genome assembly GCA_024499935.1 of Tyrophagus putrescentiae. Classification (NCBI taxonomy): domain Eukaryota; kingdom Metazoa; phylum Arthropoda; class Arachnida; order Sarcoptiformes; family Acaridae; genus Tyrophagus; species Tyrophagus putrescentiae. The sequence continues at coordinate 2,848,989 of JAMZRA010000005.1, forward strand.
CTTTTGGTCGTGGTGGTGGTCCAGCCCGTAGAATTTTCTGCTTTACTACCTAACATCAAACGTGAACTCTCCTTCCTTTATTAACTTCAATGGATGCTCATTTAAACTGGTAATATTTTTAGTTATTTTTTTGTTGTCAATTGTTTAATAACAATGTTTTTAATCATCCAGGTGCCACTACGCTTGAAAACAGCAGTTTGATACGACAACAGTGATCACTGTGAATTCGCAGCAATTGCACATTGAAACAGTTGTGCAACGTTTTCCAAAATAAATGGAAACTTTGTATAAAAACAGTACCGAAAAAGTACTCTATTACAATTTAAATAAGTTTTATAAAACTTTATTATTTTTTAAATTAGAATACAACGAGTGAAACAACAATCGGACAGCAGTGAATATCGGACTATTTTTTATGTCATATTTTATACTACTAAATCTAAAATGACAATATACTTCAAAACTATTAACCACTAGATAACAATTAAATTTGAGATTATAAATTGAAACGTTACATTAGCAAGTTTTAGAGTTGACAATATTTTTATTGCAATCAAATGCATTGATTAGATATCTCATAGCTTTCAGTTCTCAAGATCAACACTGCTCTCATTGAACACAGCCATTGGCATCACAATGGCGGCAGAGACGTTTTGGCGTTGCACCAAGTTTCCGCTCATAGTGTAGTTCATCAGCTGAGCCATCTTCAGGAAACGAGCCTTTCCCATAGAAGAGGTCGTGGAGTAGTGGTAGCCAGAGAACCAGCCACTGCCTGAGTTCCACAGATGGGCGAGGAGAATCAGCAGGGCGAGGAAGCAGAACCAGAGTGGACTGAAACAGCAGAAACGGCTGCTGATGCTGATACCTCGTTTACTTCGACGACCACAGCGACCACAATGGCGGCGGCGGCGGCTGCGACGATGACCACCCTTATACTGATGATCACTTGGACGCTGGCAATCCTCCGTGTCATGGAACATTATCACTGGACTTGGTGGTGGTGGTGGCGGTGGAAATGATTGCGGTAGATAGTTCATCAAACGCCCATTAGGTGCTTCCAATTTGGGAAGAACGTTACCTGGATCGGCAGAGAAAGATTGAGGAGTTCCCTTGCCATTGGTAGCATTATCATTCAGGGAGTTCATTAGTGGACCTAAAATTGGCAGCTGATTCTCTTCCTTTTTAATGACCGTAGCCTCCTTTGGAGTGGCTATATCATCTGATATTGTGAGGACAATGGAATTGTCGCAACTGCTGCTGCTACTACTTCCGCTGCTGTTTGGTGGCGAGCTATTGTCGTCCAATGTCTCTCGATGACCGTACACATTACCGGAACAATTGACTTGAAAAGCAACTGCTCCTTGGGAGCGATACGTCGGACGGTAGGGCGTCACTTGGCTAGTGGGCGCAAAGAAGAGTTTCATTTTAGGGAGAAATGGGTGAGATCCTTTCTAAAGTGTTGAAGAAAAATAAATAAATGTGTGAGGGGAAAGAAGGCTTGTAAGAAGCTCTTTCTCCTACTCACAAAATTTTTTAACTGAAAACTTAATTAGTTTGACATTAAACTAAAGTTTAAAATGGCGGCAGTTATGGTATTGCTAACTACGGTTAAAACAACGGTTTCAATTTTTTCATCTGAAAAAAGTAGGTGAAAAGTAGGGCATTTAATTCTTCAAACGGTTTGACAGTTGGCAATTATGTTTGATAGATTTTTTTGCGGAGTCACTGAATTCATTGAATCTACCGTCAATGTACTCCTGTTGTCATCAGAAAACAAAAACAAAAGCACATCACTGATCAGTAAAGAAAATTTCAGTGCCGGTGTTTTAACTGAAAAAGAAAAAAAGAAAAGCACTTCTGAAGAAACATTTCAGTTTCAACTTTCAAACTTTTTTTGTAGTTTTTTGTTGTTTTTAACCCCATTTGAGTAGAGTGCTGTTATTAATTAATCAATCAAATGCCACAACCATTTGTGTTTAGTTTCAAATAAAACAATTAAAGTATTTGAGGTCCTTGTCCAATTCTTAAAACTATAAGCTTACCTTTGTAAAAAATTACAACCAGCATACTGAATCTGTTGTAGTGTTGGTGGACGTAGAGGTAGCAGAGTGAACAAGACACGTATTGGGAAGACAGGGTTTTAGGTATTAATGGGTGCTAGTTGTGTCACAAAATGGTGAGTGTACAGCTAGTTTAGTAGACGCTGTACACTACTGTTGGTGCATGAAGTTTGATATTTCGAATACTTTAACAGAATCAAATAAAAAGTGGTTTAATTTATTCATCATTTGGTTACACAGCCAGTGAAAAATGTTGACAATTCAAATATTGCTGTTATTATCTTTTCAATGATGTGAAGTGGCTGAGACCTTTACTGTTGATAGGCTGATCTAGATGGGTGAATACAAAAGGTGCCTGTGACAGTGATGACAGATGACCAGTGGCAGACTGGAGACTGACTGATATCCAACTGGTAAAACGTGTCTATTTTAAAATTGTTTATGTAGTAGAGAAAGAGATAATGAGAGTGACAGTGAGAGGATGACAGTTAATGGTAAGAATAAGAAAGAGAGTGAACTGTGTGTATGTGACTGTGATGTGACTAGCACTACAGATGAAACATTTACAGATTAGATGAAAATAGATAGTTTTATTTATAAACAAGTGTGTGTGTAGACAAGTGTGTGTAGATGTGAGTGGGATTTGTATGTGTGCAGCATATTGCAAAGACAGACTTATTTTTTCTCAACATTTGGATAAAGGCTCTTTTTCATAACCTTTCGCTTTGTTTCCGCTCTGGTCTGATAGCGTTCAATTACTGGAAGCTTTCTTTTGCTACGGGCAACTTGCAAGGCCTGGCCGTTGTCATTTGTGCTTCTTTCATTTGTTCTTTGTCGTTTTGAGGAGGTTGGCACTACCTCAGCCTCAACGTCAACCTCAGCTTCATCTTCAGTTTCAGCCTCAGTTTCAGAGTCATTCTCAGCCCTAGCTTTACTTGTGATCCGGTTTCTTTCTTTCTTCAGGGCGTACCCCTTTAGCTCCTTGGGGACGTCAAAGCCCAGGGCGGTCAGTACGTCGAACAACGGCAGCATGCCCTCATTGTACTGGCACACTGCTATGAAGACGGCGAGCTCGACGAGCTGTCGATTGGCGTAGCCCGCCTTGGGCAGCAGGTTCCACACGGTAGAGTTGAAGCTTTCATTGGCGTTTGTCGTTTGGCCGTGCAGTGTTCTCCTCAGCAAGTCGATATCCGCCATCTGCATAAACTCGTTCTTCACCTTTTCCATCACATTTTGCTCGATATGAAAGTGCTCCGAATGGAGGTACTGCTGCCCGGCTTTCATTGCCTGTTTGAACTTGCAGTGCTTTGGATCACAGTTCCGGTGGTTAGGCTTCTCGTCACTGGAGCCGACGTGCTTCCAGATGGCCTTCACGCGATTACGCATCTTCCAGACATCATCAGCGTACTCGGTCAGCACAAAACGATAGTAGAAGCGCAGTTTGTCAATCGCCTGCTTGTTTAGACCCCTGCTGCCGTCCACCGTGTCATCCACCACTTTGGCCTTGGCCACCGCATCCGTTAGGCTCTTGGTGAACCGGGCGGCCAGGTGGTTGACGCACTCTAGCTTGTTCATCTGCCAGCCGACGGCTGCCCTGGTGTTCGCAAAGGCGCTCGTGTGACCATCGCCCAGGTACTGGGTAATCCGCAGACGGAAACGCTGGTAGAGGTCCAGCGTCACGGCGACCGCCCCCGCCGACTCCATGGAGACCGACGAGCCGGTGTGGTTAATCTGACAGTGGTCGCCCAGAGGGCACACGCCCTCGTCCTTGGACTTTCTCTTGCACACCGGGCAGTACTTGTGGCGCACGTCGACGCCCAGCACCATGTTGCTCAGCAGACTGAGGACGGAGACGAAGCCGGTCAGGCTCTTGTGACCTCGCTTCTGCCAGGAGCCGTCGTAGGAGGCGGCGGCGCCCTCTGCCGGCTCGGACAGCAGGCTCTTCTCCAGGCGAACGGCGCGGGCCATCGAGTGCTGGGCGCGACTTTTGAAGGCGGCGTGCAGCACCGACTGGAGGAACGTCCAGTTGCTGGGCATCTTCAAGCCGAAGACGGCCGCCATGCGTTTCATCTTCTCCTCGCCCAGTCCGGCCAGTCGGCCAGCCAGAACGGCGGCCACGTTGATTGACTCAAAGGGGCGCCACTTTCCGCTGCCGCTGCCGCTGTCATCGACAAAAGTGTGCCGTTTGGAGTTTCGGTGAGAGCCCAGAGAGCCACACTGGAGGCAGAAGACTTCAAGGCACATTGCTAGACCTCCCTGCGGCTTGTCCACCATTTTGACCTTTCCATTGCAGCTGCTGCAGATTAAAATGCTGCAGAGGAAGGAAACTAAATTGTTGATGTCCACCAGTCTGTAACTAGGAGCTGTAGCGGGAAACTGTTCGAGTTTCTGTTCACGATTGCTGAACTTGTCTGTGGTTTCTTCAACCGGTCGAGTGGTGAACAGGTCGGTGAAGTCAAAGCTGACTTTGAGTGGCTTGGCGGGAGTCGCAGGTGACGTGGAGGATGCTGATGACTGCGATGGCGATGACAATGACGATCGCTTCAAAGTTCGCTTTTCTAATCCTTTTGATAACCTGACTCTCAAGTCTGACCGCCTTTTACGAGACATATGGCCAAACTTTTTCTGACTTGCCATTTTGTGATTCTATTAAGAAAACAGAATTTAGAAAAAAAATTTCGACTTGAATTTATTTAAAATCATCAGGCACTTACTTTAAAGGTTTTCCAAAAAAAGAGAAAAGAGAGAAAGAGAAAGAGAAACACTTGGACTAGTGTATTAACACAGGATGAACTTCAGAAATGCACAGAAGATATGTCTGTCAACAGTTAAACACCACAATAGAAGCAATTCTTAATGAAATAAGAAAAACGGCAACACAGCAGTTGTTTTCACTGGAATTCGCCCACTTGAATACACTTAAAGAATAGGAGTGTACGGCAATGTGAGTCAGCCGATAGGTGATATGTGAGAAGGGGAAGATTTGCGAGGCGCCGCGGTGAAGTGCTCGGTAGTGCTTGGCGCTCTTTGAAAGATGATCAGGCGAAGCGCCAGTTGGCGATTGTCAATTGAGGGGTGTGCTGTGCTGAGGTGAAGGGTTGCACAAGGCACAAGGCACAAGGTTCAGTGCGAGGCGATGGTGAGCATGTGTGTACGAACAAAGCTGTGCTATCGTTTTTGTACTCCAGACCGTAGCGACTAAACTTTCACCCAACTTTGCCATCAGCATGATCAACTGTTGCTGCTTCAGTCGTCGTCGTCGCCGCAGCATTGCACAGTACTGCACATCATTCTAGCCTGGTGGTAGTGGTACGGGCGATGCTGTTCAGCGATGTACCACTCTGGTGAACCTCGCATTTCTCCCCCCAGTGAAAGAGGAGGAAGGAAGACCAAAGCACGAGAGCGCAGACGATGGCATCTGCAGTAGCCATCGCGTTCAGGGCTGACTGGCAATGCTTGTGCCAACCTCGCTAATTGTGCTCGTCCAAAGTGCAAGATGAGGACTCTCTCTGCACTGCAAGTCCACTGCTCATCAGCTTCACTCAAATTCACTTCGTGAATCACCATTCTCCCCCCTCCCCCTTCCCTCGATGGCTAACTTCGCCGCCGTCGCAGCCGCCACCTCCGTTAGTGACTACCACAACTTTCGCCCCCAATAGTACTGACTGTGTATGTCAGTGTGGGTTCACCAGACAACGAAACGATGGGCAAAAGTATGCGAGAGAGTGCGAGAGCAAAAATGAAGCCACCGACCAGCGTACGTCATTTAAAAGGCAAAGTTCAGTTAAAAGTGCTAACGCAGACAGACACTGCCGAATGAGTGCACATATGCAGCAGCAGCAGCAGCATCAGCACTAGCCAAATATCCACAGGTGCACTACCGTGGAGGCTGGAAAGTATGGCCACTGAGGAATAGAGGAGAGGGGGGGGGAGAAGTGAATATTGGCAGTTTTCGTAGACGATGATGATGGCTGCAGATGATGGCAGTCATTTACTTCTTCTGTAAGCTCACACAAGCATACTGAGAAGTAGGAGAAACAACATCAGCAAACAGAGTCAGCAGCAGCATTGCAGTCAGTACCGTCAGTGCCGGCAGTGCAACCAATTCTCGGTAGAGACTACTCAGTTCAGACTGGAAACCATTAACTTTCTCTTCGCCATCCAGTCAAAGCCAAATTCCAAAGAGGCACACTAGGCAGTCTAGCCAACGCACACTCTTCTAATAGCAAAGTTAACTAAAACGCACAGTGAATTTCAGCTCTCAGTTCTCAGTTCTCAATTTTCAGTAGCACCAAAAGCATCATTCTTTTTTTCCGCAATTGAATGCAATGAATCCCAATCGAAGCACTTCACGACGCCAAGCTCTCCTTATCAGCTACCTGCCTGCCAATGTACGCCTGGCACTGGCCGGCCCTTACAACCAGGCACGAAGGCGCCTGCTCGAGTTTGAGCTCGACTGGCTTCGCCTTTCTCTGTTTCACCGACGAATAGCCACGCTGAGCCGACGTCTGTACAGTCATCTGAAGAGTCTGATCAAGCAGTATCGGCGCTTTGAGAGAGAAGGAAGAGGACAACAGCTGCTGTGCCGATTCCCTGCCGACCTCAATCCAGCCGACCCCTTTTTTGCTGTTGGTCCACGATTTTACGACGAAGAGGGTGATAATGATGATGAGTATGATAACAATGATAGAAATCCACCCGTCTCGCAGGCCATTGCTCGCCAACGCCGCCGCATTCGTCACAGTGAGTCGGTGATTCGAGTGAGATCGGCGTTGATTGCCCTTCTTTGCACCCTCTACGAAGACATTCGCACCGAGAGCTACGAGGAGGATGAGCACAAGGTGGATGCGGACGAAGCCGAGGACCGTGCCCGAAGCAGAATGGAGCCCATGCTGACGGTGGCCAATGGATTTCTGGGAAACGTTCAGGAGATGGTGACCGTGCTGCATCGATGCATCGAAGAGGCCTCGGTGGCTGCTGCGGTTGCGGCAATGGCCCCCACTGAAACCAATTAACTTTTGTGTATTTGTTTTCATTTCGCATTGAATCAGTACAATAAAGATCAGCAAAGTTTGCTAAACTGTCAAGAGAGAGAGAGAGAGAGAGAGAGAGAGAGAGAGAGAGAGAGAGAGAGAAAGTGAGAGTGAGAGAGAAAGCACCATTGTTGACTACACACAGAGAAAAAAGTCTTAAACCCATTTGAAACTTTCCGAATCTACCGCTCATTTGAGACCTCGTTTCAAACTGATTTGAGACGTGTAGCGCCGTTTTTACGCATAGCGTTCTCAAATTCTTTTAAGACACTTTCATTCTTGTATCCTTTTAATACATTTAAGACTTGTAAAAATTTTTAAAAAACAAACTTTATTTGACAAACTTTACTCGCACAAAAGATACAAAATAGTGAGCAAAAATAATGAGATAAAGTACTTTTTAGATAACCTCAAAAAAGGTGGTAACGGGTGATAGATAGTCATGATTATCTTGAGAGTTCCAATGCTGAACATTTTCTTTGATGATGGTTTTCCTCGGGGCGATGGCGTTTCTTGCTACCGCTTTTGCGATGACCAGGAAATTTGACTTTTAATAGTTGCAGCACAAGTTTAGTAGGTTCATCAGAGTGCCAACCTTTCTACGCTTGTTTTGAATCGCCATCTTGATTTGGAGCATGTCCTGAAAAAACAAAAAAGATATTACTTTAAGGTTGATTAGAGTTAAGATCATCACTAGAAACTTCCTTGGGATGACTTTTGTTTAAAACCTTTTTGACCTGCAGAAGAAGCTCGATCTTGAAAGTCATTTGCATGGCGTCTTTTTGCACTGGTAGCTGAGCTCAGACGTCTAGAGAGGAGTAGGGGTGAATTCTTTTGAGCAGAGAGTTTGAAGTTTGAAGTTCTACAAGGACGTTGAAAACGAAGGTCAACTCGGAGCGTTTTTCTCAATGTTGTTATCAGTTTGACTGACTATGAGGATCATGATGACATGCAAAGAGGTTTGAAGTTTATGGTTGAATAGACAAACAACTTGAAAATGGTGACAAAAGATACTTTAAAAGTGTGCATGGCTTATCGGGTGATAGATGGGACAAGATAACGGCTCCAGCCAGAATGGATCGGCGCGAGTTTGATTGCGTTGCTGGCTGAGTGACTTTGAGCAAACGCTGTTTTGTTTTGATTCTGCAGCAGAAAAGTGACTATTCGTAAACAATGTTACCTGATATCTCAAATGGGTTTAAGATTGAGATCCAAAAAAATTTCTAAGTCCAAAACCTCTTAAACTGATTTGAGAATTTTGACCTTCTCAAATAGGTTTGAGATCAATGAAAAATCATTTTTTAAACATTTTTCTCTTAAACTTATTTGAGAAGGATCTTAAATGGATTTGAGAAATTCTCAAATCAATTTGAGACATCTCTTGAGTTTATCAAATCTTAAACTGATTTGAGAAATTCTCAAATCTATTTGAGATTTTAGGCCATTCTCAAACTGATTTGAGACTTTTTTCTCTGTGTGTACTTATAGACCAAGACAACTTCCACATTACATTTAACTATGTGAAGAGAATGAGCTAGTAGAAAACTTTAATCAACGTACACTGAGGAACAAGCGCCAAATGCTGACGTCATCTTGTTCACTGTCTTACGAGCTCACCAAAAACCAAGAATCAAACCCGTTGACCAGTACCCTTCTCGACTTGACTCAGACTTGCAGCCAGACAACTTTTGCCCAGCACCTTTGGCTAGTACAGTGTGCCCTGGGTTCCAGACATCCACACTTTTATGTGTACTCTTACACACCTTTTTGTTTTTAGTGCTGGCATGCCTGAACCTGTACTTTGCAATCATTGTTCTGTGCTTGTTATCGGAATTAGTAGGTTTACCATTTTTATTAAGGCTAAGCAGTGACAGCGTCGGTCCAATTTTTGGCGTGTGACCTGGTGAACTGTTTGTTCATTTTGTAGCTCCTTAGGAAAAAGGTAGGCTAAAACTGTTAACAATGGATTCCTCCCTGCTAAAAAAGTTCAAAGTTATTCATTCTTTGTGTTACAAATACCAATGTAAGCAGTGTGATTTACACTCACTCTGCCAACTGTTTCCAACTTAGTGGCAGGTGTACTTTATTCTTATTAAACTTCTTCTCCACTAGTTCACACGTTATCAGGCACGATCGCCATGGAGGCCAAACCTGGCAAAGTGCGCTACAACGAGAGTAACTATCGCCCGTGGAAGATAGATTTGGAGACCGCAGTTTAAGCTGCTAGTCTGGAGAACACCATTACTGACGCCTCGGTAGTGGTTGACAACAACAAAGCCATGAACATCGTAATGGCTATGATGGCCGAAGAAAAAATCATTCTGTTGGAAAATGTCCGCGATGTCCTTGGTGCCCTCTTGGCAGTTTCAAATGACCGAGCTCGGGAGTCACCTGCAGCGCGCTACAAAGTGCAGCGCGAGTTGATCGGCCTCAAGTTTGACGGCAAGGGAAAGATGAAGCAGTATCTTGACCAGCTTGAAAATCTGGTTTGCCAGTATCGTATGGCTGGAGGACAGTACAAAAACCGCAAAGTGTTGTCAAAGATTACTGTTTATCTAGGGGAATCCTACTTGGTGGTTATCCTGGATAACTACTTTTGGGAACACTACTTTTTTTAATGCCAAAGTAAAGCTACTCGAAACGGATGTCGTCAATGCCTTCAAAGTCAACTGAAGAGCACCAAATGCTGCTGGCAAGCAAGATGGAAAAGGCAAATGAAAAGGATGATAAAGTTGAAGAGCTGCGTGCCCAACTTGAAGCACTGAAATTAGAATTGAAAAAGCGCGACCAGCAACCAGCTCGTTTCGGAAAAAAATGCTTCAACTGCAACATTTCCGGGCATCGAGCCGCTGAGTGTCGTCGCCATGTGCCAAGCAGAGCTGACTGTAAATGTGTCAAGTGCCTCAATAAAGCAACTGCTTAGTATCCTGTGCCTCCAACAATTGCCAACGTCATCACTACGGACGTTTGTGGCAAATGTGTTCTAGACAGTTGTGCTATTGACCATTTTTGTGATGGCACCATCGCCTTAGAAAACTTCAAAGCTACGTCAAGCCTGACAGTGTCAATGGCCAATGAGCAGCACAGTTACGTGAAAGGCAGTGGTGACTACTACCACAAGGACCTCAAGCTGAAGTTGAAGGTTGTCAACTCAGTCAACTCGTTGAAACAAGGTCTCATCTCAGTTGCCAAACTCACTGACTGTGGCTACACTGTCATCTTTGACCGAGCTGGAACAAACATCATGTTTGATGAAAAAGTGTTGGCTCGTGTGCCACGTATTGGCAATCTTTATGCCACTGCGTCAACTGCCGGAGAGCCACCGCCAGAGTCAGTGCAATCTCTGTTGGCAGTCACAAGCTCAGAGACTTGGCACCGACGACTGGGCCACACCGGGACGGAAAAGATGAAGCAGCTGAGCACTCGCGTCCCCGGTGTTGGCCCCCTGGCTGGTCACTGCGACGCCTGCAAAAGGGGATTGATTGATTGATTGATTGATTGATTGATTATTTATTATGCAATTAGCCAGTAGTAGGCTATTTTCGCAAAGTAATGTTAACAATGTAAGTCAAAGTGTTCAAAATAAACATTTAAATTGTCAGTCGTTTGGAGTAAGTTGTGTCTGATCCAGTATCCTCTGCACATGAGCTCTTTAGAAAGGGCAGCTCTCTGTGTTTGGGTAGTGGTCCTTGTTGTTTTGATGCTTGGGCGATGCTGCGCAGTTAGTGCAGCACTGGAAGTGCGGTCATTGATGACCAGTAGTTTTCTTCTGCCCGCACACCTTGCAGGTCTGTTTGTGCTTGCAGTCGCCGGTTTTGTGGTTGAAGTGGTAGCAGCTTTGGCACAGCCTGACAAACACTTTATGCTGAACTGCACAAAGTTTTGTGTCCAGGCGAATTAGGCCGTTCAGGTTGGGGAAGATCAAGTTGAAGACGTTGGGCGTTACTCTGAAAACAAGGCTAATGGTGCTTGGTCTAGAGAAGCGCCTTTTGAGTTGGAACATGAACTCAAACTCTCCATCGAGGTCGTTCAGTTTGTCGTTTCTGTCGCAAATCTGCTCCACAATCGTGGTTAGGTCTTCGTCTACGTCAATGTCCTTGATCACTACTGTGGGCTTCATCCTCCTCGACTTGTAGGCCTGGAACTTGCTTTTGTTCTCGTTGATCTTTTCCACCAGTTTGTCACTGTCCTCTGATCTTTCTGCTTTGATCAACACCACCTGCAAAAGGAGAAAGTCAAAACAGAGTCCCTACCGTCGCAGTGACTCCAGAGCTTCACAACCTCTGGAGTTGGTTCTCATGAACCTGGCTGGGCCACATACTGTCACTGGTTTCGATGGGTCGCGGTACTTTTTCGGTTTTCGTCGACGACTGCACTCGTCATATCGCAGTGTACTTGCTTAAAGACCGAACCCAGGCGCTGCTGGCATTTAAGTTGTACCGACAGAAAATGGAGAGCCAGTGTGGTGGTCATCAAGTGAAACAGCTGCTCACAGATCAGGCTCGTGAACTCACATCCGGTGAGTTTACTGAGCATCTTGTTGATAATCAGATCAACCACCGATTGTCCACCCCGCACAGTCATCAGCAAAATGGAGTGGCTGAGCGATCGATTCAGTCGATCCGCAACATTGCCCGCACCAACATGACCAGCGGCAATGTTCCTGAGCGATTCTGGCCTGAATCAGTGCAAATCGCGGCTCACTAGTACAATGTTGTGTCTCACTCGACGGACCCAAAGTCGAGCCCGTTCGAGAGAATGTTCGGCAAGAAGCCAGACTATGATTGATTTTGTCCTTTTAAAGCGTTGACGTACTTCTACAACCACTCGGTGCAGAGAGAGTCGTCATGAAAGTGGACGCCAACTGGACCTGCGGGTACTTTTCTCGGCTACCAGGAGGACATGAAAGCATACCGCATCTGGGACCCGTCAAGCAAAACTGTGGTCAAAACGTGCAATGCTGACATTATTAAAGAGGACAGTTTCTAGAAAAACAACAATCAACCAACTGTGGTTGAGCAGTCTCTGCCTGTCAGTCATGAAAGTCCTGATGTGGACGTTGGGCCACAGTTCGAAATGCCAAGTGATGAAGATGATGAAGAAGAAGAGAAACCAGAAAAGCAGCAAGAAGAAGAGGTAGAATTGCCACCGCAGCAGCAGTCACCTCAGTCGCCTTTTAACAGTGACGTCTTCTCACCTGCGTGGAAGCAGACTCATGGTGACGCCAACGGACTCGGCGGTGTATTAGTTCTGGCTACAGGGTGAGCTACCGATGGAACAGTCAGCAAGGGAAAACGGAATGCGTGACATGTTAGGAGGTATCAGACCATCAAAATGGACAGCTAGCTGTCAAGTATGAAAGTCGTTGGTTAGTTGGAGGTTTCGATCTGAAGTGGAAGATTGCAGAAGAAGAGAAACCAGAAGACGCCCAGGCCAAGAATTTAGGATGCTGCTCCCATGGGGACACTCATCAGTTCTTCCGTTTCTGCTTCCGACAGTCACAGTTTCTCTGCAGTGGGCCAACTTTGGGTTGGATGGCAATAACTGGGACGGGTAAAAGTGTTTGAAGAGCTGGTCCAGATGGAAATCAAAAAACGATCTTGTGAGTAATCGACTGTTGGATTCTGAGGGAAAAGTGTTCATTGTTGTGATGACTCGACTGAAGCAGTTGCGAGATGGTAAAGGAGAATGAGACGTCATGTTGCGAAAGAACTGAGGAATCGGAAACTGGGGACCCTTTCATCACAGTCTTCACGTGTCACCTGCTTCTGCTTCTGCTGACTTTGAGTCTGAGGCAATCTGCTCGAGTCTGCTGAAGGCATGCTCGTAGACTAAAACGATCTTGAGAAGTAATGGACTTCAGTTTTGGATCCCTTAAGGGGCAGTCATTGGGGACTTATCCGTTTTGTCCCTGATGCCGTCAAAGAGAATGCGAAGTTGGGTCAGAGACTGATGTCAATCTGAAAACATGATGCGCCGTGGTGTAACTTCTGAAACGTCGGTGGGTTTGGTCCGTGTCTGCACTTGTGCAATGGTTTCTCCATGTGCCGACGCGATGCCCCGGGCGGCTGGAAGAAGGTCATCAGCGAGCTCGATGTTGACTTTTAGGTGCTAGCTCATTGGGTGGTATCGTCCATGGTGAGCCGCAGACAAGATTGGGTATGATGCTGTCAGTCTGACAACCCCACAGAAATGTGTGTAGAGGTGTGAAGTTTGGTGGTTGGGCAATTTTGCATTGCAATGGTAATCTGCATGGGCTGCTGTGCTCGCCTCTGTGGTGAGTGTGACACCAAAAGCGGTCTACACAAAAATGGACTCACTAACGACGATGTCGTCGGTGACGTAGCGTTCAAGGTTGAGCCAAATGCGCCCGTAGTACTCTAGACCGATGATGATTTCTACGGGTTGGTGGCGGTTGCTCGGTTCGTCGCTGAGGACGATGCCTTTGTCTCTGAGTTTGTACCACAGTTCGTCGGGCACTGCTGCGGGTCGAAAATTGTCAAAAAATGGGATCACGGGTAGGACTGCTTCCAGGTGGCGATCTCTTGCGAGGGACTTCAATTCTGTTTTGACCAAACGAGTACTGCTGATCTCGTGGTCTCCTCCCATACCTCCAATTGAGAAATGATGCGGAGCGTAGGAAGGGAGGTTCAGGCGGTTGGCACAGTTGGCAAGGATTTCAGATCGCCCTCCACTGTTCGTTGATGCTGACACACACTGTCTGGTATAGTGATGTGAGTAGCTCAGGACGAGAGTACTTCATGCGGGACCTCGTCCGACTTTTGGTCATCGGAATCTGCTGGTTTCAGAATAGCTGCTGTCGTGAACGTAGAACACTGAAGTTGAGTCTGCTCAGGTTTGTGGATTTGCTTTGGCACTGTGGAGTTGTTGTTGTTCTGCACAACTGATGGCGAGTGTGCAAGCTGCAGATTGTTGTTGTGATTGCTGCTAGGTGATAAATAGAACGAAGACTGCAGATTGCTAGATTTGCTGTTGTTGTTTGGTGGAAGGATCGAGAGCGGAGATCAACCACTGTTGCCGCTGGTGATACGTGGCTGCGGATGAAGCTGTTGTGGGGCGCTTCTTGGATTCTGCTGGGATTGATTTTGTTTGGCTCTGGCACACAGAACCTTTAAGTGCTGGCCGCCACAACTGCACACATAGCGGGACTGGCAATCGATGAAATGATTCCCGGTGCGAAAACATCGCGGGCACAGTTGCTTCTGCGTGACGATTGGTGCAATAGATGCTCTTGTGTGATCACTCAATGTAGCTCAATTTATCTAATTTGCCAGTGTTCAAAATTTGTCCACCGTCATTTAGAATTTTATTGTTCAACATTAATAAAAATGGTTGCAAAAATACAGTAGTAGTAGTAATAGTAGTAGTAGTAGTAGCAACAGTAAAATGCATTATTTCTGATTTTTTCAGTTGATTTTTATTTGCATCTTTACATCATTATTAAGCAGCGCCATTAAAAATGTTTCACCGCTTTGGTCTGCTCGTCCTTGTCCAAATCACTTTGCTTTCGTTTCAAAGTCACGGGCATTTTGCCTGCTATTTCTGTGGGAGCCAGCGGACACTGATTTTTGTTCTTGTTAACGGAATTGCTAGGGGTGATTGACTGGAGAACATCGGAGGAGAACTGACCAGCATCATTTCCGACGTTCTTTGTTGACACAGATGATCCTGCAGAAAAAGCAGAAAGGCTAGTAAACTTTTCTTTGTCAATGTTTAGTAGTAAAAAATGTTGCGTACCGCATTGAACACCGACAGAGTGTTTGGGTTGACTAAGTATGTTACGAAACATATCATCAAAAGGATGATCATTTTCTGCATTTATTTCTGCTAAAAAGCGACGCAACTCAGTCTGATCCAATTCACTTGCATTCTAAATTATTACATTAACATGAGAAAAAGAATAGGTTGAGTAAGGATCAAGTGTAATTGAATTGAGTTCACGTGATTTCAGTCACTTGCTTACCATGATGCCAGGGGTGGTTAAGTCCTTGCTCCCACCAGTTGATTTTCCAGAGGCAGGCGGAGTGTTCATCTTGTCGCCCTTTTTGAGTCAGGCTAGCACAAAGGGCTGCTATATATGCTTAAGTGGATGTAGATTAAAGTCCCAGTGTCAGGGGGAGGGGGAGGGGCGTTACACAAGTGCCAGGGCCAGAGAGCCTGGGAAGCAGTAACCAGTACTCACCGCTGGGCTCAAATGCAAATTGTGTGTGCTTGGTGTGCGCTGCTGGTGATGAAGTCGCTCAACAGGCAATCATGAGGCGTTTGATGCTGCTGCTGCTGCTGAGAAAAGAGGAAACGTTGCAGGAACATTCGAGAACAAAAGAAGTGAGGAGAGTGAAAGAGAGAAAGAGAGAGAGAGAGGAGAGAAGGGAACGGGGGCGAGTGTGTGTGTGTGTGTGTGTGTGTGGTTGCATCCGTGGCAGCAAACTGCGGCGTGCCCAGCACTGTGCCGTGCACAACAAGAGAGCGGCACAGCACACTGTAGTGCTGCATCGAGCATGGGTTTCGCGCGCGTGCGCATTTCTGCCCCAACTGCCGCCGCATTGCCGCATTGCACATCTCTTCTCCATCTGCTCCTGGCAGTGTCAACCGTTTGTCTGCCTGTGTCGCCCACCTTTGTGTTGCAGACTCGACGCACTGCAAGCTTCGGAAGACAGCTCCAGCTCCTTGGCATCAACTCGGCCACTCGGATTGCCATCATTCTCACGATCAGGTAAGAGAAGAACCTTCTGGCCGATTTTCCCATCCAACGACTGATTAATCTTGCGGTTCAGCAGAGAAAGTGGCATCCATCAGTGGCATCACTCGCACTCAAGTGACAACAATTGTGACAACAACCCGCAGCCAACAGCATGGCCTACGTCACCCGAAGTGTGAGTCGCGGCAAGCTCAGAGTTGACCCGGCCCCTCGACCAACTCCAAAGATTGTCCCATTGACGGCAAACCTCTTCTATCGCTGCAATGTCAACGGTAACGTACCTTGAAGTGTTCACTTTGCGTTCACTTCACACCTGACTTGTCTCTACCAATTTCTAACGCCTACTTCTGTTTATCACCCTCCTCCAATGTTATTAGTGGCCACGTACAGACAGCTGGACGGCAAAGTACCAGATTTCGATTGCGTGATGGCCACGCCGAACAACCTGTACACCTTTGCACAAGCGTGCGAAGGATACAAGGTCCACAGCGTGTCGTTGAAGAATTTTCGCCTCTGCCAGCTTAAGTTAAAGGACGAAATGAAGCAGGAAGAACAGGAGGCAGTCGTCCAGACTCAAACTGCGACCGCTTTTGATGAACACGAGGATGGTGATGATAAGAAAACCAAGGAAAAGGAAAAGGAAGCAGGTTTTAAGGAGGCCACTACGTCGAGGAAGAAGAAGAAGCAGCAACAAAAGAAAAAGAAGAAAGGCGTGAAACGATTACTTGAGGATTGCAAAGGCGAGGCTACCATTGAAAGCATGCCCTCAGTGGCCGTTGCTGTTCCCTCCTTTTCCACTTCTGTTGCCTCTTCATCATCGTCCAAAAAGAGCATCATCTCAAATGAGCCTGAAAATGAGGATCTGCTGGAGGAGAACTTGGCCAACGACGGACCACTTGGCAAGGTCGACCTGATTTACGCCGCCCTCTTGCTGCCGCCCACTGAGAAGGCTGTTCAAGTGCTC
>JAMZRA010000005.1:2866264-2888518 GCA_024499935.1 Tyrophagus putrescentiae
CCTCATCAGCTCCCTCTCGAAAAGCCTCAATGATCTGATCCCTGCTGAACAGCAATTTCCCAACTTGATGCTGGGCGACAGGGTGCAGCGATAGAAACCTTCAATTGAAAGAAGGAGCACTTGAACAGCCTTCTCAGTGGGCGGCAGCAAGAGGGCGGCGTAAATCAGGTCGACCTTGCCAAGTGGTCCGTCGTTGGCCAAGTTCTCCTCCAGCAGATCCTCTTTTTCAGGCTCATTTGAGATGATGCTCTTTTTGGACGATGATGAAGAGGCAACAGAAGTGGAAGAGGAGGGAACAGCAACGGCCACTGAGGGCATGCTTTCAATGGTAGCCTCGCCTTTGCAATCCTCAAGTAATCGTTTCACGCCTTTCTTCTTTTTCTTTTGTTGCTGTTCTTCTTCTTCCTCGACGTAGTGGCCTCCTTAAAACCTGCTTCCTTTTCCTTTTCCTTGGTTTTCTTATCATCACCATCTTCGTGTTCATCAAAAGCGGCCGCAGTTTGAATCTGGATGACTGCCTCCTGTTCTTCCTGCTTCATCTCGTCATTTAACTTGAGCTGGCAGAGGCGAAAATTCTTCAACGACACGCTGTGGACCCTGTATCCTTCGTCCGTTTGGGCAAAGGTGTACAGGTTGTTCGGCGTGGCCATCACGCAATCGAAATCTGGTACTTTGCCGTCCAGCTGTCTGTACGTGGCCACTAATAACATTGGAGAAGGGTGATAAACAGAAGTAGGCGTTAGAAATTGGTAGAGACAAGTCAGGTGGTGAAGTGAACGCAAAGTGAACACTTCAAGGTACGTTACCGTTGACATTGCAGCGATAGAAGAGGTTTGCCGTCAATGGGACAATCTTTGGAGTTGGTCGAGGGGCCGGGTCAACTCCGAGCTTGCCGCGACTCACACTTCGGGTGACGTAGGCCATGCTGTT
Organism: Tyrophagus putrescentiae; assembly: GCA_024499935.1. Lineage (NCBI taxonomy): Eukaryota > Metazoa > Arthropoda > Arachnida > Sarcoptiformes > Acaridae > Tyrophagus > Tyrophagus putrescentiae. The sequence goes on from JAMZRA010000005.1 coordinate 2,867,195, forward strand.
GGCTGCGGGTTGTTGTCACAATTGTTGTCACTTGAGTGCGAGTGATGCCACTGATGGATGCCACTTTCTCTGCTGAACCGCAAGATTAATCAGTCGTTGGATGGGAAAATCGGCCAGAAGGTTCTTCTCTTACCTGATCGTGAGAATGATGGCAATCCGAGTGGCCGAGTTGATGCCAAGGAGCTGGAGCTGGCTTCCGAAGCTTGCAGTGCGTCGAGTCTGCAAGACGAAGGTGGGCGACACAGGCAGACAAACGGTCGACACTGCCAGGAGCAGATGGAGAAGAGATGTGCAATGCGGCAATGCGGCGGCAGTTGGGGCAGAAGTGCGCACGCGCGCGAAACCCATGCTCGATGCAGCACTACAGTGTGCTGTGCCGCTCTCTTGCTGTGCACGGCACAGTGCTGGGCACGCCGCAGTTTGCTGCGACGGATGCAACCACACACACACACACACACACTCGCCCCCGTTCCCTTCTCCTCCTCTCTCTTTCTCTCTTTCACTCTCCTCACTTCTTTTGTTCTCGAATGTTCCTGCAACGTTTCCTCTTTTCTCAGCAGCAGCAGCAGCATCAAACGCCTCATGATTGCCTGTTGAGCGACTTCATCACCACAGCGCACACCAAGCACACACAATTTGCATTTGAGCCCAGCGGTGAGTACTGGTTACTGCTTCCCAGGCTCTCTGGCCCTGGCACTTGTGTAACGCCCCTCCCCCTCCCCCTGACACTGGGACTTTAATCTACATCCACTTAAGCATATATAGCAGCCCTTTGTGCTAGCCTGACTCAAAAAGGGCGACAAGATGAACACTCCGCCTGCTTCTGGAAAATCAACTGGTGGGAGCAAGGACTTAACCACCCCTGGCATCATGGTAAGCAAGTGACTGAAATCACGTGAACTCAATTCAATTACACTTGATCCTTACTCAACCTATTCTTTTTCTCATGTTAATGTATTAATTTAGAATGCAAGTGAATTGGATCAGACTGAGTTGCGTCGCTTTTTAGCAGAAATAAGTGCAGAAAATGATCATCCTTTTGATGATATGTTCCGTAACATACTAAGTCAACCCACACACTCTGTCGGTGTTCAATGCGGTACCAACATTTTTTACTACTAAACATTGACAAAGAAAAGTTACTAGCCTTTCTGCTTTTTTGCAGGATCATCTGTGTCAACACAAGAACGTCGGAAATGATGCTGGTCAGTTCTCCTCCGATGTTCTCCAGTCAATCACCCCTAGCAATTCCGTTGACAAGAACAAAAATCAGAGTCCGCTGGCTCCCACAGAAATAGCAGGCAAAATGCCCGTTACTTTGAAACGAAAGCAAAGTGATTTGGACAAGGACGAACAGACCAAAGCGGTGAAACATTTTTAATGGCGCTGTTTAATAATGATGTAAAAATGCAAATAAAAATCAATTGAAAATCAGAAATAATGCACTTTACTGTTGCTTACTACTACTACTACTATACTAACTACTACTACTGTATTTTTGCAACCATTTTTATTAATGTTGAACAATAAAATTCTAAATGACGGTGGACAAATTTCGAACACTGGCAAATTGGATAAATTGAGCTACATTGAGTGATCACACAAGAGCATCTATTGCACCAATCGTCACGCAGAAGCAACTGTGCCCGCGATGTTTACGCACCGGGAATCATTTCATCGATTGCCAGTCCCGCTATGTGTGCAGTTGTGGCGGCCAGCACTTAAAGATTCTGTGTGCCAGAGCCAAACAAAATCAATCCCAGCAGAATCCAAGAAGCGCCCCACAACAGCTTCATCCGCAGCCACGTATCACCAGCGGCAACAGTGGTTGAGCTCCGCTCTCGATCCTTCCACCAAACAACAACAGCAAATCTAGCAATCTGCAGTCTTCGTTCTATTTATCACCTAGCAGCAATCACAACAACAATCTGCAGCTTGCACACTCGCCATCAGTTGTGCAGAACAACAACAACTCCACAGTGCTAAAGCAGATCCACAAACCTGAGCAGACTCAACTTCAGTGTTCTACGTTCACGACAGCAGCTATTCTGAAACCAGCAGATTCCGATGACCAAAAGTCGGACGAGGTCCCCGCATGAAGTACTCTTGTCCTGAGCTACTCACATCACTATACCAGACAGTGTGTGTCAGCATCAACGGACAGTGGAGGGCGATCTGAAATCCTTGCCAACTGTGCCAACCGCCTGAACCTCCCTTCCTACGCTCCGCATCATTTCTCAATTGGAGGTATGGGAGGAGACCACGAGATCAGCAGTACTCGTTTGGTCAAAACAGAATTGAAGTCCCTTGCAAGAGATCGCCACATGGAAGCAGTCCTACCCGTGATCCCATCTTTTGACAATTTTCGACCCGCAGCAGTGCCCGACGAACTGTGGTACAAACTCAAAGGCAAGGGCATCGTCCTCAGCGACGAACCGAGCAACCGCCACCAACCCGTAGAAATCATCATCGGTCTAGAGTACTACGGGCGCATTTGGCTCAACCTTGAACGCTACGTCACCGACGACATCGTCGTTAGTGAGTCCATTTTTGGGTAGACCGCTTTTGGTGTCACACTCACCACAGAGGCGTCAACAGCACCAATCAGATTTATGTGTAGCAGTTTTGAGAGCAAGCCTAAAAAATGCACAACAGCAGCAAAACTCACACCTCTGGAAAAACAGTTTCTGGAGGAGTTTGTCAGAAGCAGAGTCAGCATTCAGAAAGGCCAATACTTTGTGCAGCTACCCTGGCTAGAAACAACCAACTTAGGTAGCAACCTAAAACAGGCAACGGATCGATTTTATCGGCTAATGAAAAGCCTCATCAACAGAGGCCGAGCAGAGCAGTACGCAGCGGCCATGGCAGAAACCATTGCCAACTTTGCAGAACTTGCACCAAACCCACCAACTTTCAGCAACGTCTACCACCTACCGCATCATTGTGTGGTCAGACTGGACAAGGAGACTACCCAACTTCGAGTTGTCTTTGACGGCTCAGCAGCAGGAAACGGATACCAGTTCCCCAATGACTGCCTCTTTAAAGGAGTCAACAACTGGAGCTCCCTGGACCTTCTTCTCAGTTTCCGTCTCGGAGCATCCGCCGTCGTAGCAGACATCGAGAAAGCATTCCTGCAGATCAAAGTCGCAGAGCAGGACAGAGACGCGCTGCGTTTCTGGTGGTTCGACGAGCAGGGTCGTCCCACGGTTTTCCGATTCACATCAGTTCTCTTCGGCACCTCTACTTCTCCATTCCTCCTTTACGCAGTCATGTACAAACTGCTGAGTGAGATCATCAACAATGAACAGCACTGCAGCATCCAGAAATCTCAACAGTCGCATTACTCATCAAAGATCGTTTTTATGTCGACGATCTTATGCTCTCTTTCCAGCAGTTTACTCCCGAGCAGATTGATGCCATCCAAGCCGCAAAGGTCGCCATCTTTAGCAGAGAAAGCATGAACGTCAGGAAGTGGCAGACCAACGTGAAAGAACTTGATGAAAAGTGGTCACCCAATGCAGCAGCAATCCTGAAAGTTCTTGGCCACAAATGGAGCGTCATTCTGGACAGCATTTCCCTCTTCGCAGATCTTCCACTTCAGATCGAGCTCTCTACACTAACCAAACGACTTTTCTCTTCCTTTCTAGCTCGCATTTATGACCCATGGGTCTGATTACCTCCTACATTGTGCACCTCCGTCTTCTCCTTCGCAACTTTCACTCCGGACACAGCCACCCTAGCAAACAACTCTCTTAATAACACCGTCTCGAGTTTCTCCGTTTGGTCGTTACACACAATGAGGTTGGCTTCCACGCAGGAGAAAACTGTGACTGTTCCGGAGCAGAAAGCGGCGACTGAGGTGACTGCTGCTGCGGTGGCAATTCTACCTCTTCTTCTTGCTGCTTTTCTGGTTTCTCTTCTTCTTCATCATCTTCATCACTTGGCATTTCGAACTGTGGCCCAACGTCCACATCAGGACTTTCATGACTGACAGGCAGAGACTGCTCAACCACAGTTGGTTGATTGTTGTTTTTCTAGAAACTGTCCTCTTTAATAATGTCAGCATTGCACGTTTTGACCACAGTTTTGCTTGACGGGTCCCAGATGCGGTATGCTTTCATGTCCTCCTGGTAGCCGAGAAAAGTACCCGCAGGTCCAGTTGGCGTCCACTTTCATGACGACTCTCTCTGCACCGAGTGGTTGTAGAAGTACGTCAACGCTTTAAAAGGACAAAATCAATCATAGTCTGGCTTCTTGCCGAACATTCTCTCGAACGGGCTCGACTTTGGGTCCGTCGAGTGAGACACAACATTGTACTAGTGAGCCGCGATTTGCACTGATTCAGGCCAGAATCGCTCAGGAACATTGCCGCTGGTCATGTTGGTGCGGGCAATGTTGCGGATAGACTGAATCGATCGCTCAGCCACTCCATTTTGCTGATGACTGTGCGGGGTGGACAATCGGTGGTTGATCTGATTATCAACAAGATGCTCAGTAAACTCACCGGATGTGAGTTCACGAGCTGATCTGAGAGCAGCTGTTTCACTTGATGACCACCACACTGGCTCTCCATTTTCTGTCGGTACAACTTAAATGCCAGCAGCGCCTGGGTTCGGTCTTTAAGCAAGTACACTGCGATGTGACGAGTGCAGTCGTCGACGAAAACCGAAAAAGTACCGCGACCCATCGAAACCAGTGACAGTATGTGGCCCAGCCAGGTTCATGAGAACCAACTCCAGAGGTTGTGAAGCTCTGGAGTCACTGCGACGGTAGGGACTCTGTTTTGACTTTCTCCTTTTGCAGGTGGTGTTGATCAAAGCAGAAAGATCAGAGGACAGTGACAAACTGGTGGAAAAAATTAACTAGAACAAAAACAAGTTCCAGGCCTACAAGTCGAGGAGGATGAGGCCCACAGTAGTGATCAAGGACATTGACGTAGACGAAGACCTAACCACAATTGCGGAGCAGATTTGCGACAGAAACGACAAACTGAACGACCTCGATGGGGAGTTTGAGTTCATGTTCCAACTCAAAAGGCGCTTCTCTAGACCAGGCACCATTAGCCTTGCTTTAAGAGTAAAGCCCAACGTCTTCAACTTGATCTTCCCCAACCTGAACGGCCTAATTCGCCTGGACACAAAACTTTGTGCAGTTCAGCATAAGTGTTCGTCAGGCAGTGCCAAAGCTGTTACCACTTCGACCACAAGACCGGCGACTACAAGCACAAACAGACCTGCAAGGTGTGCGGGCAAGAAAGGACTACTGGTCATCAATGACCGCATCTCCAGTGCTGCACTAACTGCGAAGCATCGTCCAAGCATCAAAACAACAAGGACCACTACCCAAACACGGAGAGCTGCCCTCTCTACAGAGCTCATGTGCATAGGATACTGAATCAGACACAACTTACTCCAAACGGCTGACAATTTAAATGTTTATTTTGAACACTTTGACTTACATTGTTAACATTACTTTGCGAAAAATAGCCTACTACTTGCTAATCGCATAATAATCAATCAATCAATCAATCAATAAATCCCCTTTTGCAGGCGTCGCAGTGACCAGCCAGGGGGCCAACACCAAGAGAACGCAAGTGCTCAGCTGCTTCATCTTTTCCATCCCGGTGTGGCCCAGTCGTCGGTGCCAAGTCTCTGAGCTTGTGACTGCCAACAGAGATTGCACTGACTCTGGCGGTGGCCCTCCGGCAGTTGACGCAATGGCATAAAGATTGCCAATACGTGGCACACGAGCCAACACTTTTTCATCAAACATGATGTTTGCTCCAGCTCGATCAAAGATGACAGTGTAGCCACAGTCAGTGAGTTTGGCAACTGAGATGAAGCCTTGTTTCAACGAGTTGACTGCCTTAACATTTTTCAGTTTTAATTTGAGATCCTTGTTGAAGTAGTCACCACTGCCTTTCGCGTAACTGTGCTGCTCATTGGCCATTGACACAGTCAGACTTGACGTAGCCTTGAAGTTCTCTAAGGCGATGGTGCCATCACAAAAATGGCCAGTAGCACCACTGTCTAGCACACATTTGCCACAAACGTCCTTAGTGATGACGTTGTCAATCATTGGAGGCACATGATACTGAGCAGTAGCTTTATTGAGGCACTTGGCACATTTACAGTCAGCTTTGCTTGGCACATGGCGACGACACTCAGCGGCTCGATGCCCGGAGATGTTGCAGTTGAAGCATTTTCCTCCGAAACGAGCTGGTTGCTGGTCACACTTTTTCAATTCTAATTTCAGTGCTTCAAGTTGGGCACGCAGCTCTTCATCTTCATCATCCTTTTCATTTGCCTTTTCCATCTTGCTTGCCAGCAGCATTTGGTGCTCTTCAGTTGACTTTGAAGGCATTGACAACATCAGTCTCGAGTAGCTTCACTTTGGCATTAGAAAAAAGTAGTGTTCCCGAACGCCAGGATAACCACCAAGTAGGATTCCCCTAGATCAGCAGTAATCTTTGACAGCACTTCGCGGTCTTCGTACTGTCCTCCAGCCATACGATACTGGCGAACCAGATCTTCAAGCTGGTCAAGATACTGCTTCATCTTTCCCTTGCCGTCGACTTGAGGCCGATCAATTCGCGCTGCACCTTGTAGCGCACTGCAGGTGACTCCCGAGCTCGGTCATTTGAAACTGCCAAGAGGGCACCAAGGACATCGCGGACATTTTCCAACAGAATGATTTTCTTCTTCGGCCATCATAGCCATTACGATGTTCATGGCTTTGTTGTTGTCAACCACTACCGAGGCGTCAGTAATGGTGCTCTCCAGACCAGCAGCTCGAAGTGCGGTCTCCAAAGCTATCTTTCACGAGCGATAGTTACTCCCGTTGTAGCGCACTTTGCCAGGCTTGGCCTCTATGGCGATCGTGCCTGATAACGTGTGAACTAGTTGAGAAGAAGTTTAATAAGAATAAAGTACACGTGCCACTAAGTTAGAAACAGTTGGCAGAGTGAGTGTAAATCACACTGCTTACATTGGTATTTGTAACACAAAGAATGAATAACTTTGAACTTTTATAGCAGGGAGGAATCCATTGTTCACAGTTTTAGCCTACCCTTTTTTTAAAGAGCTACAAAATGGAGAAACAGTTCACCAGGTCACACGCCAAAAATTGGACTGACGTCGTCACTGCATAGCCTTCATAAAAATGGTAAACCTACTAATTCCGATAACAAGCACAGAACAATGATTGCAAAGTACAGGTTCAGGCATGCCAGCACTAAAAACAAAAAGGTGTGTAAGAGTACACATAAAAGTGTGGATGTCTGGAACCCAGGGCACACTGTACTAGCCAAAGGTGCTGGGCAAAAGTTGTCTGGCTGCAAGTCTGAGTCAAGTCGAGAAGGGTACTGGTCAACGGGTTTGATTCTTGGTTTTTGGTGAGCTCGTAAGACAGTGAACAAGATGACGTCAGCATTTGGCGCTTGTTCCTCAGTGTACGTTGATTAAAGTTTTCTACTAGCTCATTCTCTTCACATAGTTAAATGTAATGTGGAAGTTGTCTTGGTCTATAAGTAGCCAACAATGGTGCTTTCTCTCTCACTCTCATTTTCACTCTCTTTCTTTTTTTCTCTCTCTTTCTCCTTCTCTCTTCTGACAGTTTAGCAAACTTTGCTGATCTTTATTGTACTGATTCAATGAGAAATGAGAACAAATACACAAAAGTTAGTTGGTTTCAGTGGGGGCCATTGCCGCAACGGTAGCAGCCACCGAGGCCTCTTCGATGCATCGATGCAGCACGGTCACCATCTCCTGAACGTTTCCCAGAAATCCATTGGCCACCGTCAGCATGGGCTCCATTCTGCTTCGGGCACGGTCCTCGACTTCGTCCGCATCCACCTTGTGCTCATCCTCCTCGTAGCTCTCGGTGCGAATGTCTTCGTAGAGGGTGCAAAGAAGGGCAATCAACGCCGATCTCACTCGAATCACCGACTCACTGTGACGAATGCGGCGGCGTTGGCGAGCAATGGCCTGCGAGACGGGTGGATTTCTATCATTGTTATCATACTCATCATCATTATCACCCTCTTCGTCGTAAAATCGAGGACCCACAACAAAGAAGGGGTCGGCTGGATTGAGGTCGGCAGGGAATCGGCACAGCAGCTGTTGTCCTCTTCCTTCTCTCTCAAAGCGCCGATACTGCTTGATCAGACTCTTCAGATGACTGTACAGACGTCGGCTCAGCGTGGCTATTCGTCGGTGAAACAGAGAAAGGCGAAGCCAGTCGAGCTCAAACTCGAGCAGGCGCCTTCGTGCCTGGTTGTAAGGGCCGGCCAGTGCCAGGCGTACATTGGCAGGCAGGTAGCTGATAAGGAGAGCTTGGCGTCGTGAAGTGCTTCGATTGGGATTCATTGCATTCAATTGCGGAAAAAAGAATGATGCTTTTGGTGCTACTGAAAATTGAGAACTGAGAACTGAGAGCTGAAATTCACTGTGCGTTTTAGTTAACTTTGCTATTAGAAGAGTGTGCGTTGGCTAGACTGCCTAGTGTGCCTCTTTGGAATTTGGCTTTGACTGGATGGCGAAGAGAAAGTTAATGGTTTCCAGTCTGAACTGAGTAGTCTCTACCGAGAATTGGTTGCACTGCCGGCACTGACGGTACTGACTGCAATGCTGCTGCTGACTCTGTTTGCTGATGTGAGCTTACAGAAGAAGTAAATGACTGCCATCATCTGCAGTCATCATCACCGTCGACGAGAACTGCTAATATTCACTTCTCCCCCCCCCTCTCCTCTATTCCTCAGTGGCCATACTTTCCAGCCTCTACGGTAGTGCACCTGTGGATATTTGGCTAGTGCTGATGCTGGTGCTGTTGCTGCATATGTGCACTCATTCGGCCGTGCTGTCTGCGTTAGCACTTTTAACTGAACTTTGCCTTTTAAATGACGTACGCTGGTCGGTGGCTTCATTTTTGCTCTCGCACTCTCTCGCATACTTTTGCCCATCGTTTCGTTGTCTGGTGAACCCACACTGACATACACAGTCAGTACTATTGGGGGCGAAAGTTGTGGTAGTCACTAACGGCGGTGGCGGCTGCGACGGCGGCGAAGTTAGCCATCGAGGGAGGGGGGGGGGGAATGGTGATTCACGAAGTGAATTTGAGTGAAGCTGGTGAGCAGTGGACTTGCAGTGCAGAGAGAGTCCTCTTCTTGCACTTTGGACGAGCACAATTAGCGAGGTTGGCACAAGCATTGCCAGCCAGCCCTGAACACGATGGCTACTGCCGATGCCATCGTCTGCGCTCTTGTGCTTTGGTCTTCCTTCCTCCTCTTTCACTGGGGGGAGAAATGCGAGGTTCACCAAGTGGTACATCGCTGAACAGCATCGCCCGTACCACTACACACAGGCTAGAATGATGTGCAGTACTGTGCAATGCTGCGGCGGGACGACGGACTGAAGCAGCAACAGTTGATCATGCTGATGGCAAAGTTGGGTGAAAGTTTAGTCGCTACGGTCTGGAGTATAAAAACGATAGCACAGCTTTGTTCGTACACACATGTCACCATCACCTCGCACTGAACTTGCTTGTGCCTTGTGCCTTGTGCCAACCCTTCACCTCAGCACAGCACACCCTCAATTGACAATCGCCAACTGGCGCTTCGCCTGATCATCTTTCAAGGAGCGCCAAGCACTACCGAGCACTTACCGCGGCGCCTCGCAAATCTTCCCCTTCTCACATATCACCTATCGGCTTACTCACATTGCCGTACACTCCTATTCTTTAAGTGTATTCAAGTGGGCGAATTCCAGTGAAAACAACTGCTGTGTTGCCGTTTTTCTTATTTCATTAAGAATTGCTTCTATTGTGGTGTTTAACTGTTGACAGACATATCTTCTGTGCATTTCTGAAGTTCATCCTGTGTTAATACACTAGTCCAAGTGTTTCTCTTTCTCTTTCTCTCTTTTCTCTTTTTTTGGAAAACCTTTAAAGTAAGTGCCTGATGATTTTAAATAAATTCAAGTCGAAATTTTTTTCTAAATTCTGTTTTCTTAATAGAATCACAAAATGGCAAGTCAGAAAAAGTTTGGCCATATGTCTCGTAAAAGGCGGTCAGACTTGAGAGTCAGGTTATCAAAAGGATTAGAAAAGCGAACTTTGAAGCGATCGTCATTGTCATCGCCATCGCAGTCATCAGCATCCTCCACGTCACCTGCGACTCCCGCCAAGCCACTCAAAGTCAGCTTTGACTTCACCGACCTGTTCACCACTCGACCGGTTGAAGAAACCACAGACAAGTTCAGCAATCGTGAACAGAAACTCGAACAGTTTCCCGCTACAGCTCCTAGTTACAGACTGGTGGACATCAACAATTTAGTTTCCTTCCTCTGCAGCATTTTAATCTGCAGCAGCTGCAATGGAAAGGTCAAAATGGTGGACAAGCCGCAGGGAGGTCTAGCAATGTGCCTTGAAGTCTTCTGCCTCCAGTGTGGCTCTCTGGGCTCTCACCGAAACTCCAAACGGCACACCTTTGTCGATGACAGCGGCAGCGGCGGCGGAAAGTGGCGCCCTTTGAGTCAATCAACGTGGCCGCCGTTCTGGCTGGCCGACTGGCCGGACTGGGCGAGGAGAAGATGAAACGCATGGCGGCCGTCTTCGGCTTGAAGATGCCCAGCAACTGGACGTTCCTCCAGTCGGTGCTGCACGCCGCCTTCAAAAGTCGCGCCCAGCACTCGATGGCCCGCGCCGTTCGCCTGGAGAAGAGCCTGCTATCCGAGCCGGCAGAGGGCGCCGCCGCCTCCTACGACGGCTCCTGGCAGAAGCGAGGTCACAAGAGCCTGACCGGCTTCGTCTCCGTCCTCAGTCTGCTGAGCAACATGGTGCTGGGCGTCGACGTGCGCCACAAGTACTGCCCGGTGTGCAAGAGGAAGTCGAGGGACGAGGGCGTGTGCCCTCTGGGCGACCACTGTCAAATTAACCACACCGGCTCGTCGGTCTCCATGGAGTCGGCGGGGGCGGTCGCCGTGACGCTGGACCTCTACCGGCGTTTCCGTCTGCGGATTACCCAGTACCTGGGCGATGGTCACACGAGCGCCTTTGCGAACACCAAGGCAGCCGTCGGCTGGCAGATGAACAAGCTAGAGTGCGTCAACCACCTGGCCGCCCGGTTCACCAAGAGCCTAACGGATGCGGTGGCCAGGGCCAAAGTGGTGGATGACACGGTGGACGGCAGCAGGGGTCTAAACAAGCAGGCGATTGACAAACTGCGCTTCTACTATCGTTTTGTGCTGACCGAGTGCGCTGATGATGTCTGGAAGATGCGTAATCGCGTGAAGGCCATTTGGAAGCACGTCGGCTCCAGTGACGAGAAGCCTAACCACCGGAACTGTGATCCAAAGCACTGCAAGTTCAAACAGGCAATGAAAGCCGGGCAGCAGTACCGCCATTCGGAGCACTTTCATATCGAGAAAAATGTGATGGAAAAGGTGAAGGACGAGTTTATGCAGATGGCGGATATCGACTTGCTGAGGAGAACACTGCACGGCCAAACGACAAACGCCAATGAAAGCTTCAACTCCACTGTGTGGAACCTGCTGCCCAAGGCGGGCTACGCCAATCGACAGCTCGTCGAGCTCGCCGTCTTCATAGCAGTGTGCCAGTACAATGAGGGCATGCTGCCGTTGTTCGACGTACTGACCGCCCTGGGCTTTGACGTCCCCAAGGAGCTAAAGGGGTACGCCCTGAAGAAAGAAAGAAACCGGATCACAAGTAAAGCTAGGGCTGAGAATGACTCTGACACTGACGCTGAGATTGAAGATGAAGCTGAGGTTGACGTTGAGACTGAGGTAGTGCCAACCTCCTCAAAACGACAAAGAACAAATGAAAGAAGCACAAACGACAACGGCCAGGTCTTGCAAGTTGCCCGTAGCAAAAGAAAGCTTCCAGTAATTGAACGCTATCAGACCCGAGCGGAAACAAAGCGAAAGGGTTTGGAAAAAAGCCTTTATCTAAATGTTGAGAAAAAATAAGTCTGTCTTTGCAATATGCTGCACACATACAAATCCCACTCACATCTACACACACTTGTCTACACACACACTTGTTTATAAATAAAACTATCTATTTTCATCTACTCTGTAAATGTTTCATCTGTAGTGCTAGTCACATCACAGTCACATACACACAGTTCACTATCTTTCTTATTCTTACCATTAACTGTCATTCTCTCACTGTCACTCTCCTTATTTCTTTCTCTACTACATAAACAATTTTAAAATAGACACGCTTTACCAGTTGGTTATCAGTCAGTCTCCAGTCTGCCACTGGTCATCTGTCATCACTGTCACAGGCACCTTTTGTATTTACCCATCTAGATCAGCCTATCAACAGTAAAAGTCTCAGCCACTTCACATCATTGAAAAAATAATTACAACAATATTTGAATTGTCAACATTTTTCAACCTATACACTGGCTGTGTAACCAAATGATGAATAAATCAAACCACTTTTTATTTGATTCTGTAAAAGTATTCAAAATATCAAACTACATGCACCAACAGTAGTGTACAGCGTCTACTAAACTAGCTGTACACTCACCAACTTATAACACAACTAGCACTTATTAAAACCCAAAACCCTGTCTTCCCAATACGTGTCTTGTTCACTCTGCTAACTCTACGTCTACCAACACCACAACAGATTCAGTATGCTGGTTGTAATCTTTTACAAAAGTAAGTTTATAGTTTTAAGAATTGGACAAGGACCTCAAATACTTTATTTGTTTTATTTGAAACTAAACACAAATGGTTGTGGCATTTGATTGATTAATTAATAACAGCACTCTACTCAAATGGGGTTAAAACAACAAAAAACTACAAAAAAAGTTTGAAAGTTGAAACTGAAATGTTTCTTCAGAAGTGCTTTCCTTTTTTTCTTTTTCAGTTAAAACACCGGCGCTGAAATTTTCTTTACTGATCAGTGATGTGCTTTTGTTTTTGCTTTCTGATGACAACAGGAGTACATTGACGGTAGATTCAATGAATTCAGTGACTTCGCAAAAAAATCTATCAAACATAATTGCCAACTGTCAAACCGTTTGAAGAATTAAATGCCCTACTTTTTACCTACTTTTTTCAGATAAAAAAATTGAAACCGTTGTTTTAACCGTAGTTAGCAATACCATAACTGCCGCCATTTTAAACTTTAGTTTAATGTCAAACTAATTAAATTTTCAGTTAAAAAATTTTGTGAGTAGGAGAAAGAGCTTCTTACAAGCCTTCTTTCCCTCACACATTTATTTAATTTCCAACACTTGAAAAAAATTCTCACTTATTTCTCCCTAAAATGAAGCTCTTCTTTGCGCCCACTAGCCAAGTGACGCCCTACCGTCCGACGTATCGCTCCCGAGGAGCAGTTGCCTTTCAGGTTAACTGCTCCGGTAATGTGTACGGTCATCGAGAGACATTGGACAACAATAGCTCGCCACCAAACAGCAGCGGAAGTAGTAGCAGCAGCAGTTGCGACAATTCCATTGTCCTCACAATTTCAGATGATATAGCCACCCCAAAGGAGGCTACGGTCATTAAAAAGGAAGAGAATCAGCTGCCAATTTTGGGTCCACTAATGAGCTCCCTGAATGATAATGCTACCAATGGCAAGGAAACTCCTCAATCTTTCTCTGCCGATCCAGGTAACGTTCTTCCCAAATTTGAAGCACCTAATGGGCGTTTGATGAACTATCTACCGCAATCATTTCCGCCACCACCACCACCACCACCACCACCACCACCAAGTCCGGTGATAATGTTCCATGAGACGGAGGATTGCCAGCGTCCAAGTGATCATCAGTATAAGGGTGGTCATCGTCACGGCCGTCACCGCCGCCATTGTGGTCGCTGTGGTCGTCGAAGTAAGCGAGGTATCAGCATCAGCAGCCGTTTCTGTTGTTTCAATCCACTCTGGTTCTGCTTCCTCGCCCTGCTGATTCTCCTCGCCCATCTGTGGAACTCACAAGGTAACGTTCACTTTTGTAGGACCGGGTTTAAAAAGTTTATAATTGATAAAATTAGTAAAAATTATTCTAAGAACAATGGTGTAAGCCGTTTTTTACGGAACTTCTAAAAACTTAATCAAAAAATTTTTTTAAGTTTGGATTTTATTCAAGATGAGTCAAAAGTTCTGTCACTACTTTCCAATATTTTTAAAAAATTAAAATATTTTCAATAAACAAAAAATACTGTCGGTAAAAATAACAATTTTATTCGATTTACAACTTTAAATCATTTAATTTTGACAAGTAGTTCCAAAATTCTCATCAAAAGTTTGGACCGTTCCAAAATAAACTTTATGGAAAAAATCAGGCATTCTTATGGGGGCGGTCAAATTGCATGCGAGTCAATGGCGCAATGCAATTTCAATAGCGGCAACACATTTATTATCACAAAAATTTTTGTCTGCAAAGCAAAATCTAATCTTCAAAACTGAAAAAAATAAGTTTTGAACCTTTTTTGTTTTTAGGTTTTTAAATGATGTACTTTTTATAAAAAATCAAAAAGTTTATCTTTATTATTGCGCTTTTTACCAAAGAAATAGCACAAATTATTACAAAAAATAGAGTTTTTATTCAACAACATTTTAACTTGTAAACTAAAAATTTTTTTCTTTTGCATTTTTTAACTAGTTTAAGGAGGGACACCGCTCACTTTTTTACTGCTTTTTCAAATTTTGATTTTAGAGTGGCTATGATGTTTATGAAGAATGTACTTAATAAAAATTGTTAAGAATTTTATGTAGAACAGTTTTGTGTTGATACTATGGTCCTCCGATGACTGGATCGCCATCTGCAAGGACTTAAGTGTTCTGAATACAACGGTAACCACATTGGTATCCTAGGAAATTGGCATGGTTTGATTGAAAGTGCCAAATGAAAGGTACCGGTAAACCGCGCAATAAAAAAGATATAGAGGCAAATCACTACAAAAGTTAACTTTTAAGTTTTTTTTATAAAAAGTACATTATTGAAAAATATTTTAAAATATACTCAAAATTCTAAAAACTTAATTTTGTTCAGTTTTGAAGATTAGTTTCGATTTTCAGACAAAAATTTTTGTGATAATAAATATGTTGTCAATGCGCTTTTGAAATTGCATTGCGCCATTGACTCGCATGCATTTTGACCACCCCCATAAGAGTGCCTGATTTTTTCCATAAAGTTTATTTTGAAACGGTTCAAACTTTTGATGAAAATTTTGGAACTACTTGTCAAAATTAAATGATTTAAGGGGGGACACCGCGCTCTTTTTTACTACTTTTTGGAACTTTGATTTTGGGGTGGCTATGATGTTCATGAAACATGTACTTAATACGAATTGCTAAGAATATCATGTAGAACAGTTTAGTGTTGATAGTTTGGCCCTCCGATGAATGGGCCACCATCAGCAACGATCTAAGTTTTCTGAACACAACGGTAACCACATCGGTATCATAGGAAGGTGGCATGGCTTGATTGAAGGTGCCAAATGAAAGATAGCAATAATATCTAAACTTTGTTTGGCTTCGATTAATTTTTTAGGGTCTCAGTTTTTCTTAAACGATTTTTGATTCAAGATTTAGGATGAAAAACTCGTAAAGTTAAACTTTAAAATTAATTTTTTAAAAAACTAAAGCTATTTTGAAAAATCGAAGCCAAACAAAGTTTAAATATTATTGTCATCTCTCATCTGGCACCTTCAATCAAGCCATGCCACCTTCCTATAATACCGATGTGGTTACCGTTAGGGTTAAAGATCTTGGTAAAAAAAGCTATTGACTAGAAAGGGAAACTAAAAGTTCGAAAATATTTTGTTTATTGTGCGCTGTCCCCCCTTAAAGTTGTAAATTGGATAAAAATGTTACTTTTATCGACAGTATTTTTTGTTTATTGAAAATACTTTAATTTTTTTAAAAATATTGGAAAGTAGTGACAGAACTTTTGACTCATCTTGAATAAAATCCTAACTTCATCAATTTTTTTGACCAAGTTTTTGGAAGTTCCGTAAAAAACGGTTTATACCATTGTTCTTAGAATAATTTTTACTAATTTTATCAATTATTAATTTTTAAAATCCGGTCCTACAAAAGTGAACGGTACCTTGTCAGGCAGTGGCTGGTTCTCTGGCTACCACTACTCTACGACCTCTTCTGTGGGAAAGGCTCGTTTCCTGAAGGTGGCTCAGCTGATGAACTACACTATGAGCGAAAACTTGGTGCAACGCCAAAACGTCTCTGCCGCCATTGTGATGCCAATGGCTGTGTTCAATGAGAGCAGTGTTGATCTTGAGAACTGAAAGCTATGAGATATCTAATCAATGCATTTGATTGCAATAAAAATATCGTCAACTCTAAAACTTGCTAATGTAACGTTTCAATTTATAATTTCTAATTTAATTGTTCTCTAGTGGTTAATAACTTTGAAGTATGCTGTTATTTTAGATTTAGTAGTATAAAATATGACATAAAAAATAGTTCGATATTCACTGTTGTCCGATTGTTGTTTCACTCTTTGTATTCTAATTAAAAAAATAATAAAGTTTTATAAAACTCATTTAAATTGTAAAAGAGTACTTTTTTTGTACTGTTTTTTATGCAGAGTTTTTGCTGGCGTTAGTTTTTACATCAATTTCAAAAACTACTGAGATGTGTGTTTAAAGATTATGGCAATCAAAAAGTACAAACGGAATGTTTTAAATATTTAAGTTTAAACAAAAAACAATCTAATCATTGTAATTTAGATAAACCTGTACATATGTAAAAACCCTTAATGCAAACTATGTTTTTAGTAAAAAATATATAAAAAATGCGTTAAAATAATTAAATTGTTGCAGTCACTAGTAATCTAACTTCCCTAAAAAATGATGTTTCTCCCTCTTAACGCACTTTTTTGCTTCAATAAATTACATCGTTCAAGATATCGAGAAACGGTTTTCACACAACAAACAAGCTAAATGGCATCTTTCAATTAGTACCAAATTTGAGGTGATTCGAACACCAGGTGCATTTTTAAGATCATAAATTCGAATTTTCCTAATAAGTTCTATACGATTTGTTTTGACATTAAAAAATACACCGTGAAAGTTATCGAGTTGCAGTTTTCACCTGAATACTAAGCTTACGGATGCCTATTTACTGGCTTTAAACTCAACAGGATTTGACTTTTGAGAGTAATTATTACGGCCAGTTAAAAATTTCATATATTAATTCTATATAATTTGTTGTGTTTACATTTATGATTCTAGAAATTACATCGTTCAAGATTTAGAAACTCAGTTTTACCCAAAAGCAATGCAAAGTAGTGCCTATCTAATGGTATTAAGTTGGGGTTAATTTGGTTAACGCAAGTAATTATTATGACCAGTTACAAATTTCATAAAAATTCTTATATTAATTCCATATGATTTTTTACATTTACATTTATGATTCTATAAATTACATCTTTTATGATATCTAAGCACTGCTTTACTTGAAAACAATGCTAACTACTACCTATCTATTGGTTTTAAATTTAGGTTGATTTGACTTACGGAAGTAATTATTAGAGCCAGTTTTAATTTTTGTACAAATTCCTATTAAAGTTCTATATGATTTTTTGCGTTTTCATTTATGGTTCTATAAATTACATTTTTCATGAGATTATGACGTGGTTTAATTTTAAAACGACGCTAATAAGCACCTATCTATTGATGTTAAATTTGAATTGACTGAACTACTAAAAGTATTTTTTATGATGGATTTTCCAAATGACACTAAACAAAATTTTTTACAAACTAACCAGCCAAGTAAACTCCAAATGTTGAAGGCTGGTGTCATTTGGTTGATCGGCACCGACGGCTCGGGGCACAACGAGCTTGCGAGTTGTGTCCCGAGCCGTCGGTCGATGCCGATCAACCAAATGACATCAGTCAATGCTTAACAACCTGATAAACAAAATAAACGCTAAAATGAAACGGTGGTTTGTGTCGCGAAGCGACACTCACGCCCTTGTTTGTTTTAAAAAAAGTTTTTGTAAATACTAAAAATCATTTTTGTTTTAAAATGAAATTTTTAATTCTTTTAAATACGGTTTTAAATAGTAAGTTGTGCAATTATATTAAATAAAAGTTAAAAATTATATAATTTTTTTATAGTAAACATCGTTTTTGCTGATGATTCCACTAATTGTGGTGATTGGGAACAGTACAAAGATGAACACTGCTACAAACTATTTACCGGAGTGCAGTCTTACACTGACGCGGAAAAACTGTGCTAGACAAACAACAGCACTTTAGTGGTGATCCACTACGCCGAAGAGCAAAACTTTCTTAGCAATTACATTTTTACTAAAAAGAAAACAGTGGACAATGTGTGGATTGGTGCCAAGTTTGTCGGCAATGGACTGTTTCAATGGGAAGATCACACTACAGTTAAAGAATTCAGCAACTGGGCACCTGGTTACCCAAAAAATCTTGCTGATCACTGTGTTCAGATGTTATCTGACGAAGGTTTAGAAGGAAAATGGGTCGATGAGCGGTGTGCACGAAAGAATGCCGCCGTTTGCCAACGAATGCCACCACTGTCACTTAAGTTGTTGGCAGAAACAGTGGTTGAACTGAAACATAGTTTGCAGCAAATTGCCAGCAAGTTTACTGAATCAAAAAACGAATTGACTGAAACAAAAAACAAATTTGGAAGACTGAAAAAACTTTAACTAATAAACTGGAGCAAACTAAAATAGAATTGGAAAAGATTAAAAACAAAACTTTAATTGTAATTCCAATCGGTTTTACCTACTTTCAACTGCCCAAGGACAAAGCCCCTAGTGAGCTGTGGCCCAGTATGACTTGGACTGACATATCCAGTGAATATGAAGGAGTTTTCTTCAGAGTGGTCGGCGGAGGGGCAAATAGTTTTGGAGTGGTTCAGCAAGAAAATGTTCCTCGATTAGAAACTGTTTATGTCAGTTCAGGTGGCGACGATTTAAACAAAGGACTAGTAAATTTTGGTAAAAACATGTCTATTCCCGTTACCGGTTGGAGTAAAGGATATTGTGGTGCAGGATTTACTGGTGCTTGCATGTACACATATTATAAACACACCGATACATCAGAAGTACGACCAAAAAACATGGCTATTAAAGTGTACAAACGAATTGCGTAAAAAATTTTTTAATAAAGCACAGCAATCTAATCAATACATTTTTTAGTTTTATTAAAAGTTTGTAGAAACACTTAAGATATGTTATCTTTATTTGTTAAGTAAACATGTTTATTTTAACTTATATTGTAACTTAATAACGCAATAGATGAAAATATTATATGTCAATTTAGCAATCACATAAACAATTAAAACAATTTTATTACTGTTTTTACAATTTAAAATGAATTTTATTTCAATCTTTTTACTTGCATTTTTAGTTGGTAAGTTGAGCAATTATAGTTTTTTTGTAATATTTAATTTTTATACAGTAAACGTCATTTTGGCTGATGATACTATTTCTTGTAATGACTGAGAACAATACAAAGATGAACATTGCTACAAACTATTTTTTTCTTTGAATAATTTCAGTGATGCAAAAAAACTTTGCCAAACTAACAACAGCACTTTAGTGGTCATCAACTTTGCTGAGGAGCAAAACTTTCTTTACAATTACGTTTTTACTAAAAAGAAGGCAGTAGATAATGTGTGGATCGGTGCAAAATACATCGGCAATAAAATGTTTCAATGGGAAGATCACACTACAGTCAAAGACTACACCAACTGGGCTGCTGGCAATCCAAAAAATCTGACTGATCATTGTGTGCAAATGATTGCTGAAGAACCAAAAGGTAAGTGGACGGATGAACCGTGCGAAAAACGAAATATGGTCATTTGTCAAAAGACCCCTACTTTCCATTGAACTGCTTGCTGAAACAGTAATTGAGCTGAAACACAGTCTACAGCAAACTGTAAGCATCTTGGTGGAAACAAAAAACAAACTTGAGAATACTGAACAAACACTGACTAGCAAACTTGCTCAAACTGAAAAAGAACTAGAAAAGATTAAAAAACAAAGCATTCCTATTGGTTTCACCTACGTTCAACTGCCTAAAGACAAGGCCCCAAAAGAATTGTGGCCCAGTTTGACATGGACTGATGTTTCCAGTGAATATGAGGGAGTTTTCTTCAGAGTGGTCGGCGGTGGAGCGGGCAGTTTTGGAGTAGTGCAGCAAGAAAATGCCCCTCGACTAGAAACGATTCATACTGGCTTCATCGAACACAGAATAAAAAATGTTCATGGTGATCCCTCAAACAATGTGAGCATTCCAGTCACTGGCTAGAGTGACGGTGTGTGGACTGGAAGTACCGGTAGCATTGCGGTGTACACCAATTTTAAGCACTCTGACATTGCTGAAATACGTCCAAAAAATATGGCTATTAAAGTGTACAAACGGACTGCTTAAACTAATTTTAAAGTATTTGGCAAAATGTCAAAAAATCATTAAAAATAATCTATTTTTTAAAAATAACTGTGTTAAATTATAACTTGTGAAAACAAAACTAAAAACAACAATATTTTTGTTTATTGTTAATATGATTAATTAAAATTAAACTTTTTGTTTTATTGGCACTTAAGTTTATCACAAGTGTTTTTAAGAATTAAATTTAAAATTTTATTTTAGACTACTTGAGAAATAAAAACCATACTGTGTTCAATTAAATTAGATACGGATTCAAGATAAATAAATACAAAACAATTATTTTTTACTTTAAAGTTAACTAACAAAACTTGCAAATTTTTTTATTTTGTTTGCTATTGACTTTCAAATGTTGCAACTTTTTAAACAAATCCTTTTAAAAATGAAAGTTTTTTTATTTTTGATTTTTTTGTTGTTAGAGTACATCGGTAAGTTAATATTTGTTTGAAATTTATATTAATATTTTAAACTTTTAGTTACTTCAACTGGTGCTTCTAACGATTCACTTTGCGGTGACTGGGAGCAGTACAAAGATGAACACTGCTACAAACTGTTTGACAGTCTTCAGTCGTACAGTGACGCAGAGAAGTTGTGCCAGGCAAACAATGCCATTCTAGCGGTGATCCACTACGCTGAAGAGCAAAACTTTCTCATCAACTACATTTTCACTAAAAAGAAAACAGTGGACAATGTATGGATTGGCGCCAAGTACATTGGTAATAAGCAATATCAGTGGGAGGACCACACAGTCGTTAAAGTGTACACCAACTGGGCGACGGGAAATCCGAAAAACTTGGCCGATCATTGCGTTCAGATGACACCGGATGAACCAAAAGGAAAATGGACTGATGAGCCTTGTGCTCGACGAAATATGGTCATTTGTCAACGGCAACAGCCGTTTTCA